>CAJDSM010044589.1:3639-26834 GCA_903981925.1 Ostrea lurida
CGTGTAGTCAATCAATGGCCTGTTACAGCGAATCTTCTGTAATTAAAGTTTCAAAAATACATCAATTATATTAATGCTCGTAAGTGAAACGATATTGAAACGAAAGCTACACAACATTATGACATTTTTATTACGATGTACACTTGTATTCTCGATATGCTTTAATTGCTTTTGTATGATAATCATTCTTGCAATAATGTTAAATCTATACATGACAATGCATACACACAATTTCTTAGTGCTAGTACTGTACATGCATGATGAAATTCCAAAACTTGTGCTCAACGGCAAAAAGTACTGTACTGTCTTACATTGTATTCTTATGATAAAAGACATCCCGGACCCCTATTGGCAATAAAAAAAAAATATTTGAAAAATGAGGGTAGTGTAACCGAAGTTTTCAATAGTTATTGGGTGCACATTAAACAGGACAAAAATTGTTGTCCTTTGTGTTCTGCTTCGACAACTACCGTAACGACATTTAAATGCTCGCATTAATTGCGTCCTTTGCCGAGATGAGCTAGCCCTCTAATTTTTACGTAATGTATGAAGCACGATATTGTTAAATACATTAGGTAGATATCTAAATGTTGGTACCATGATATATAACACATGGACAAAAACCTCTGTACATTTTAAAACCATTCAACTTTACTCACACTGCTTAGTAAGAAACACCGAAGATACGACTCATTAATTTATTTCATTTTTGCTGCATATGTAGAGGTTAGAATTTAAACTCGATATAAGTCCGTGATTTTTGTTTGAAATTTTTCAAAAGTCACCTTGAATCATAATCAATCAAATATTAAAGATGGGGAGCCTTTAGATAGGATGATATTTACAGTAGTGGGTCATCCAGGTTTGACTGATTACACTCAAATGGAAAGTTTTAGATGTTTATAAGTTTGTACTGAGTTTCAAAACGGGGGTAAATTCATAACGTAACATATAATTTCAAATTTCACAATATATTGTGCCTTAGACCGATAATTTTACAATTTTATTTTTTTATTTAACATATGATGTCTACAATTACTTCACCAAAGACGGAAAACAGGAATACTATAACTTTTGCTTTGTTAGCATAAGATGGGGATTGAGGGTTATGAAATGTTTTTCAATGCATTAACTGCATTTAAGCAGAAATTCAAAGAATAACATTATCCACCTTTAGTTCTTGATGTAGGCATTTATGCATTAATTATATTTACCTACAGCTTTATAATGTCGGGGCAACACGGAATACCTGCTTGTACTGCATCGGTATATACCCAATTCATATATATATATTGCCACACAAGGTTCGTTTATTAAAAAGCGTTTGCCCAAAACAACCCGTTAACTTGTAAAAACAGGACTATGTGGATTTTCAGTTTCTAGCACTGTAAAAAGGAGAGTGTGGGATTTCCCGGAGAACACATTAGGCTGAGTGAGTGAGTGAGTTTTTCCGTTACAATAAAACAAGCATTTGAAAGTCCCTCGGCTGTGTCAAATAAAAAGACACCAGTATCCCAAAATCTTCATGCGTTACAGGATCGCTCTTTTTCTTATTCACTCCTATTAGTGTATTGGGCGGGTAAGGATCACCATTTTTGCGCCTTATTCCTGGTGATTGCATTTAATAATCATCCGGGTCTCCAATGTTTCGTCAGCTGATACTGATGAAACTTTTAAATAAAAAAGGAAATGTTCAATTAATGTACACATCTGTATAGAAGTATAAAAATACTAATATCTTATAAAAGTAAATTCAATGTAATGCCAAATAATGCTAGCATTACACCAACATTTTGAAAGTAATGCATTACATTACCATTACATGTATGCGGCTTTTAGTGCATTACCCATTACTTGATAAAAAGTAAAGCATTGCAATGCATTACCATTACCCATTGTCTGGTCCTAACACGATACCCTGAATTTTGTATGTCATGTCGAAGCTTCTTAATAGCCACAGGTCTATCACTCTCCTTTGACCTCATCATGATGGCATACCCGTGGGGGTCCGGGTTAGAATAGGTCCCCAGCATCCCATTGCGTGTCGTAAGAGGCGACTAAATGGGGCGGTCATTCGGATGAGACCGGAAAAACCGAGGTCCCGTGTCACAGCAGGTGTGGCACGAAAAAGATCCCTCCCTGCTCAAAGGCCCTGAGTGCCGAGCATAGGCCTAAATTTTGCAGCCCTTCACCGGCAGTCTCCATGAGTGAAATATTCTCGAGTGGGACGTAAAACAGTAAATAATCAATCAAGCAATCTCACACCCTTTGTAGGTCGTACATTGATCTGCTTGGTGAGCTAACCTTTCCTCATCTTCTACCAATTTTTCTAATTTGCACGCATGATTTGCACACTCCAGCTTTGTAACATGACAACCCCAATGGAACCTGTTCCTGGATATGGGAATATACAGAGCTGTCGCCATCACCAATGAAGCGCATACAGCGAATTTCATACTTTTCTTCTGCTTGTAGATAACCTTCAACAATGATGTTTGCCTGACACTGTATGGCTGCTGCTTGTCCTATTCTTAAAGCACTGATATTCTTGGGGCTGACGCTGTTAAGACTCTGCAAATGTAGCAGTACTTGTTCCTGGCCCCGATAAGAAGGAGCTTTCCAGTGGCTGCACCAATGATTACTGCAACTCCACCAAGTACATTATCGTATGTATGGTGCTGAAGCAAATCTTTCCAAATTTTTCTTTCCATTGATGAGTACAGTTGTTGTGGAATTCCAGGAACTCCAACCGTGGCTTGTTGTTAATTTCCATAGCCACAGACCTCCACACACCTCTCATATTTACCTCATAATGTGATGAATCAGATAATTTATTACTGGTGATAAACTTGACTGTAGTTTTGCAAGCTTTACAGGATGTGTCAAGATACTGTTTGATTTTTCTCAACCAGGGGACTCGGAGGTGACTCCCCTGTGGTGGAATCTTTTCTTCACATTGACATGCCAGTAATAAAGTTACTCAATGATGGTAGATTAACTACTCTAAATCATTCCGCAATAGATGAATGGACACAAAGCCTGAATCGCCCTGCATAGTGCAGTCTTTTGACAGTAATGCGCAATGATAGATTTCCTTTTACTTGACTACAATATGGTGGGAAACTTGTGGTTCTGTTCTGTTGGAAATACCTATGTAATTTGTTGTTAAATTTCCTTACCTTTTTTTTTGGTGAATGTTTACCAATTCCAGAATTTATTTTATTCGTTTCCACATAGTGATGTAACAAGAAAATGTGTTAGAAGTATGATTTACGTACTAAATAAGATCACTATATAAAGTATCTCTACAGAGGACATAATCCTAGATCAGTTTTATATATCCACTCTACTCCTTTGTCAAACGCTCGGCAATATAATATAAATATGAAAAACAATGGAAATGTTTTTTAAAAAACCACAAAATATGACACTAATTTTTTCCTCTATCATATATGATATAACCATACCAATTATCAAAAACATGATTGCATTACATGTCAAAACTGAAATATGCTAAAATTTCAGGACTTGGGCATTATGAAATAAACATGACGAAAGCCATCTTCCGTCTTTTATGGGACGTAATACTAGTAGATCTTGCAAAGTTGCTTGGGTTTAGCAGTCCAAAGGCATTGGCTTCCTGCTTGAATGCATCGGGTAAAATTTATTCTTAACCTCAATTGCTTTTAAAACTATTCTTTTAACAATTGTGAACAATATTAGCGATTTCATTCAACAAACGAAATTTTAAACTAAAAGAATTAAATAAAATACAACATATTTGTAATATTTCATTAATTTTTATACCAGTAAAAATGTTAAATTGAAATTTTTTTTTAGACCACCATAAAAGTTGGCAAATTTTACAGATTTTCATGCATGCTATGGCTGCTGAACTTCTTGTTTATGTTAGAGACAAAATATAGCATCGCCTCCTTTTCTCTTTGATTTTTACTATTGATATTCGGGTGTTCGAAACCCGAATTACAAGTTTATAGCCGAGGCTGTATTTACCTACTGTCTCGCCCTCCATGTATTTAGAGCTGGGGTCAGGCGTAACAATACAGTTGCAATAAATGCTGCAAAAACAAAGTTTTCGCCACTCTTCTTTGGCCTCAACATGCCTTTCTACATGGAGACATATGTGACCGGTCAGCAGAGGATGCTTACTCCTCCATGGCACCTGATCCTGCCTTCGCTTTCGTCGAAGGTCCGTGTTGCCCTACACTCGATTTTGTATGTGTTTTTTGGACTATGATTACGTTTGATACTTTGTTACTTCGCTATTTTATATGTAAGAGACTCATTTGTCCGAATTCAATGTCCCGAGAAAGTGAGGAAATATGTTGAGGAAAATGAGTCGTACAGTACATCAGGTAATGAATCAAAGGGTGAAAGAGGTGGTTTTATTTTGGAGGCAAAAAACAGGAGAACCAAGATGTGGATTCAAAGTGGTGTTCCAGACAACGACAAGTGGTTGACTGTTTGCCGTTGTATCGATAAACTTGAAAAGGTAAGTACAGACTATAATCAAAACAAAGAAACTGATAATAATTATTTTTACTTTGTTTGAACTTTTTTTCCTCTTGGTTTTTGCATTGTAATGATGCCAACATGGGCTGGGCATTTGTATTTTATTTAATGCCCCCTGTGTTTTTACAGTAATTCCCATACAGAGGGCATACTTCCAGTACACGCAAGTTTTTTTTATTCTGCCTGTCTCCTCCACATGCTGGCATCCAACCAATATCATCCAGCTTCCCATCTTCACAAGTCAAGGGTTATTGATTCGTTACCTCGCACTAACTAGTGCGAGGTAACGAATCAATAACCCTTGACTTGTGAAGATGCCAGCTTCCCTTCTCCACATATCCTGCAGAGTTCACTATCCCTTACTTGAGAGATAGTGAAGACTTCGTGGTCTGTACATCCGCATCGCATTTCGTTTTAACAGGAGAGAAGGATGCGGAAGTAGTTGATGTGGAGGGGGGAGACAATGCTGATGTTGAAGGTCCTATATCGTCCTGAATTTCTTCATTGTTATTGCCATCAGTCTGTGAAAAAATAAACAACTATAATTAATTTGGCATTTAAAACTATGCATATCTTGTACATAAAATAAAAATTACAGATATTTTCAGTACAAATTTAAATGATTTCATTTTAATTTACTTCATAATAAATATAATTATTCCCATTGCTGTAATACAAAACGAAGGATAAATATAAAATTAGATAGCATCTTTAAAAAAAATTAAAATTATTACCAGTTTCCATTCCATCCCTGGGGATTTGTACGTATATTCCGTACCACCTCCACTCCTTACATACAACAGGCAATCTGCTCCTGTAGCAGTGTGAATTTCGTATGTGTACATATTAATTGAAAGTATTATTTCGTATGATAAAAACATAATTTTTTTTCATTTAAATTTCAGGTTAGCCAGAACGTAACTGCGGCTTTGGGTATAAGTGAGGCTGACCAAGATTATAATTTTATGTATAACATTGACTTCGAAATCTGTTAATTCGCAGTTCAAATTATTTATCAGATCCATTTTGTAATAAAGATCATAAATCATTTAGTGGAAAGTTACTGGATCCGTCAATTTCATCTTTCCACTTCGCATGTGTGCAAAACAGAAATGAATTTATAGAACATTGTATTGTGAATAATTTACAAGAGCGCAAAAAAAAAAAATACGCCTATTTTTGTTCTCCCTACTGAGAGAGAGAAATATTTTAGTGTTGAAAATCAACCAAAGTCAGAAATTATAAAAACAGTGGAAAACTACGTCGAAAAATTAGGTGATGATACTGTGATTGTGAGATGAAAATTCGCAATAAATCAAAAAAAAAAAATTCTAGAGTTTCTGAGTGAAGTGAAAACAATGTTGGAAGTTGATACGTAACTTTATTGGACTCTTCATCATTGGTCATTGTTTTGTTTTTCTATGTGACATTATATATATTGTGTGTGTGTTGTGTGTGTGTTTTATTACATTTGTAAATAAATTTTATGTACATGCATTAATAAATCTTTAAAAAATGCATTTCTTACTTTTTTAAGAAGAGTGTTCTTCCTCTTGAAAAAAGACTGTGGTGCCTTTTTTAGTCCAATTTGCACTTAAGTCGATTTTTTTCCTTTTATCTTTATATCAGACAAAGTGCCTGATTTCCCCTTTTTTCTGTACAAATATAAAATTGAAATCAATCATATTTATTAACACTCCATTTCAAATGGTAGCTTATTAAAACTAATTTTTTGCATTAAATGTTATCATACTATAGTTAATACATTGAAAAAAAATATTTAACTAGTTTGACCATGTTGATAATCGTAATTATACAAGAAAACCTTAATATTGATAAAAACGAACTATTTTATTAATATTCCAGCGCTCCTAACTCGAATAATTCATGTCCTACCGTCTCCGGTTCTCTCCAACTTTTAACGACTGGATTATTCTGGTTAAAACGCTCCATACATTTTGACAAAAAATACTTCTTGACCAAAGATTAAACACAATCTGGTCTCGCGAGATTATTATACTTTCAATATGGAAACCAAAGCTAGTTGTACAAGATTTCACAGCAACATTTTTTCGATGTGTGGATATTTTAGCAATTTTATCGAAAAATAGAGACAATCCTGGGTAAGAAATGGACACACCCATATCGGTAATGTGTAATACACAATAATTAGGGATTGCAAATCAAAAATATTGGCATTAAATAATAGTCAATAAATGCATTTACTCACCACTGTGAATGACATGATGCGCAACTGGGTTGTGAGCACACAATTTCAATACGCTTGGGGATCCGGGTTAGAATAGGTCCTCAGCATCCCCTTGCGTGTCGTAAGAGGCGACTGAATGGGGTGGTCATTCGGATGAGACCGGAAAAACCAAGGCCCCGTGTCACAGCAGGTGTGGCACGATAAAGATCCCTCCCTGCTCAAAGGCCCTGAGTGTCGAGCATAGGCCTAAATTTTGCAGCCCTTCACCGGCAATGGTGACGTCTCCATATGAGTGAAATATTCTCGGTGGGACGTAAAACAATAAATTATCAATCAATCACAATTTCAAAATCGCACGAAAAATAACCGAAGCGGAAGATTTATTTATAGCTTGTATGAGTAATGTTAACCTGTTTGGGATATAACCTGATTGGGCGATTATTCCCAACCTGATATAGGCAATGATACTGGCCTGTGGACCTCTTGTTTAATCGAAGCAGACAACAAGTTGTTGTCGCAGGAGTTTCAACAGTCACGGTAAAAAACAGCATTTCGCAAATTCTATGGTCGTTATAACGATCTAGTTTGCCAAAACAATCTGTCATTGGGTAAAATACTGTTTGACATGTTTCATAGCAAAGTCGTATTTAAAAGCGGGCGTATTATGCTATACCACTGTCGTCCGTCTGTCCCGTTCGCAACTCCTATTAAACCTTTGGAGGGATTTTGATCAAACTTTATACAAAGAAAAATCACAATGTGGAGATGTGCATATTACAAGGGGAATGCTGTCCGATTTTTAAAAAGGAGTTTAGGGCCTTTAGACCTAGGGTTTTTATACGCCCGCATAAAAAGCGGGCGTTATGCTATAGCGCTGTCGTCCGTCTGTCTGTCTGTCCCTTTCACTTTGTCTTCGCAACTCCTTCTAAACCCTTGAGGAGATTTTGATGAAACTTGGTACAAAGAACGATCGCAATGTGGAGATGTGCATATTGCAGGGGAGTGCTGACCGATTTTTTTAAAGGAGTTATGGCCCTTGGATTTAGGTTTATCTATGCAAAATACTTTGTCTTTGCAACTCCTCCTATACCCTTGGGGAATGTTGATGAAACTTGGTACAAAAAAATATCACAATGTGGACATGTGCATAGTACAAGGGGAATGCTGATGATGGTCCATAATATATGCAGGCGTATCATGTACCGGTTAGGCGATGCCCTATTTATCATACATTGATTTTGACTACGGATTACTCCATTTACCTTATCAAGACAATGGGTTCACGGCAGGTGTGACCGGTTGATAGGGGATGCTTACTCCTCCTAGGCACCTGATCCCAACTCTGGTGTGTCCAGGGGTCCGTGTTTGCCCAACTCTTGTTTTGTATTCTATTTGGGATTGATCACTGTTATCTTTGCCTTTTCATCCATACTTGTTTAGTATGTCGACAGGAATGTTATGTGAAGTTATCGATCCTTATGGCATGTGAATGTTGCAATATTCAATCTTTTTGCTTGCCTATTGGTATTGTATTATTTTTGCAATTTGTATTGTATATACATTTATATATTTTTAGGTCACCTGAGTAAACTCAGGTGAACCTATTGCAATTGGTTTCGTCCGGTTCGTTCCGTTTAACAATAGAACATTTTTACTTCTGCTTACCAGCCAGTCAATTCTTTTCAAATTTGGTATTGAAGCAATCTTTGGGACAAGGGGACATAATTGTAAATTCAGGTCTCTTCACCCTTGGGGCGGGCAAAACTGCCCAAAAGCTGACCAATTTTCAAAAATCTTCTTAACAACCGCACATGTATGAGAGAAACCAAATGCTAGTGATGTAGAGCAGGAAGCTTTTTACCAAAATTGTAAATTTGGTGATCCCCGGGGTAGGGGTTTCTTGACCCCAGGGCGGGGCCAAACTTGGTACATAGTGTTTATATGTAAAAACATTTGAAATGCATCTTCTTTAATGCTATTGATATTAATGTGAACTAAATGGATATTTTGAATGAAATTAGGGAACCTTTTATTCAAAATTGTTAAATTTCATGATCTCAGGGGTAGGGGTTTTAGTATTTAGGCTGGGGCCAAATGGCGTTGATGAAATCTGTGTTAACAATTGAACATTTTTAACTTCTTCTTGATACAACCACCAGTCCAATTCTTTTCAAATTTGGTATGAAGCATCTTGGGACAAGGGCACAATAAATATGTGAAATTTCAGCGTCTCTTGCACCCCTCGGTCTTGGGGGCGGGGCAAAAAACTGCCCCAAAAGTGACCATTTTCAAAAACATCTTCCTTCTTAACAAGCCGCACATGTTGAGAGAAACCAAATGCATTTAGTGATGTTAGAGCAGGAAGGCTTTACCAAAATTTGTAAATTATGGTGATCCCCGGCGGTAGGGGTTTGGACCCCAGGGCGGGGCCAAACGTTGGTACATAGTTTTATATTTAAACATTTGAAAAAGCATCTTTCTTTATGCTTTGATATCAATTGAAACTAAATGGATATTTTGAATGAATAGGGAGCCTTTTATCAAAATTGTAAATTTCATGATCTAGGGCAGGGTTATATTAGGGCTGGGCCAAAATGGTCGTTTGATTGAAAATGATTGATGATTTACTGTCTTAGTTCCCCACTCAGAAGAATTTTCACTCATGATGAGACGTCACCCGGACTCGCAGACGTGTATACGGGCCGCGCGCGTGCTAACAATTAGGCCTATGCTCGGCACTCAGGGCCTTTGAGCAGGGAGGAATCTTTTTTCGTGCCACACCTGCGTGTGACACCCGGGTCTTCGCGACACTTTCCGGTCTCATCGACCTGACCGCCCCATGTTATGTCGCCTCTCTACGACACCGACATTAGGTGCATAGCTGAGGGACCTATTCAACCGGATCGCCACTGGGAGAGAACGTTTAGATCATATCAGTCTCTGTAAATATATCATGATCAACAAATTTTAACTTTCTTTACTTTCAGGATAAACCACTCCAGCTCCAATCGTTCAAATTTGCGTATGAAGCATCTTTGGCACTAGGCACTACTATGAACGTCCTCTCTCAGGTCTCTTTGCACCCACGGCGTCTTGGGTGCGGGCACCAAACTCAAAGTGGGACCCATATTTCAACTTGAAAATCTTTTCTTAACACCGCCACATGTCTAGAGAATCACCAAATGCATAGTGATGTAGAGCAGGAAGGCCTTTACCCAAAATTGTATTGCGTGATCCCGGGGTAGGGGTTCTGACCTGGAGGGGAGGGGGGGGGGACAAACTTGGTACATAGTCGCTTTATATGTAAAACATTTGAAAGGCATCTTTTTCAATGCGATATTGATATTAATGTGAAAAGTAAATGAATATTTGCGATGAGAAGGGAGCCTTTTTATCATATATTACCCCCCTGCAACAAGTCGGGGGGGTTGTTACTGGAATCAGGTTGTCTGTCCATCCGTCTGTAGACAGAATGGTTCCCAGACTTTCCACCTAGAGTCACCCATATTCATGCATAGGTTACCCATGGGAACAAAGTGTTTCCTATTGAATTTAGGGGTCAAACGGTGCCAAAGGTCAAGCACCACTGGACATCGAAGTAAAGCGATAATTTGTGGCTGGGCTCAAGAGCATTATCCATTCGCCTAGAGTCACTATATCATACATATGGACTACTCATGGGACAGATATATTCCCTTTATGAATTTTGGGGTCAAAGATCAAAGGTCAAGGTGCACTGGACATTCAAAGTTAGGCAATATGGGTTTCCGGGTTCCAGGCATTATCCTTTCTTACTAGAGTCACTTATATCATACATATATACTACTCATGAGATGAAGATGTTCTTTATTGAATTTTGGTCAAAAGGTTTCCAAAGGTCAAGCCTCACTGGACATTAAAGTCAGCAAATGGTTTTCATTTAAAATCTTGAATAATCGTGTGAAATTGAAAATTGATAATCTCTTTGTGTATATGAATAGGAATCATATGACATTATATTTGAAAGATTATTTAACATGGGAATGAAATACTCCTGCATTGCAGACTTAAGAAATGCAAAATTGAGGACTCCACTGTTGGTGGGTATGATACTCAAAGGTTGACCGTTAAGGCCTGTGGGCCTCTTGTTAATTACAATTGTCTTTCTATATTACCCATCTGTACTGTATCATTTCTATGTATATAATAAAAAACATCTCTTCTGTGAGGGAAGAATTTTCAAATTATATGATTTAGTCTGTAACTTATGATTAAAGATGCATAGACACGTTTTGAGCTAAATTTTGTATTTGCATTTTTAATGTTTCAAATGCTTAATTATGTTATTTCTAATGATCAACAAAAATTTTAACGTCATTTGTTGAGTTACAAGTGAGAAACAGCACTACCAATTCCTCGCCATGTAAACAAAGGCTGTGTCCTGTTTTTGTTTACCTATATTGAATATGCTAGTATACGTTCCGTTTCAAGCAGCTTTTTTTTCAAATTTCATGTTCATTAAACAGTTTCCAGTGTTACTCACATCACATTTTGTTTTAAACATGGTATTTTCTGAGAATCAACCTTTACGTAAACATAAACAAACCACAAGCCTTATTTACATAACAAAGAATTGTGAGCACTTATAACTCAACAAATGGCAATAAAAATTTTCCTGACCACTAGAAATAACTTGGTTAAGCATTCTAAACATTAAAAATGCAAATATAAAATTTAGCTCAAAACGTGTCCAAATGTGCCTTTAAGAAGTCATACGCAACGTTCGTTATTTCGAAATTCCAATACCTATAATCGATCACTGCAAATATACCATGATTAAGGCACTGTTGAAATTAGTTTTTCTATCGGTTACTTACCGGACTTTTGAGAAGAATTACACAACGCATTGGCGGAACTGTCATGGCTTTTTATTTGAAACATTCACAGTTAGACATGCCACTTCGCAGTGTATCCAGATTTTATTGCGCCGATCTTACACACTGTAAGCTTTTGGCAGCAATAACATTTCACACATTATTCAACAACCCATTATTAGAGGCTTGGGGGACCTGGATGACCAACAGTTTATCCTCAGCCAAATGGTTTAATGTCAAAATCTGCGCCCACTCTAACAGGTTCAAGATTATCAGTTCTTATATTCACATTGCTTGAGACAAGTTTCTTTAGATCTCCTTCAGCAGTTCTCTAAGGTTATGCCATGACAGTATATTCTAAATTGAAAGAAAACTATGATATCGATATATTAAATTATATGGAGAATTAACACTCCTCAAAACCAAAGTCCACAATTAAAGGAGGGTGGAGCAGGTAATTCAAGGTCTGCACTTGACAAGATAAAAATTAGAAAAGGGAACCGGACAAGCGCAGATAGGCAAGTAAGTATAATAACTTCCGTACTGCACTGGACAAGATGGAAAATGAAGAGAGGCGAAAGCGCGATGCGCAAGTTATGTAATAATCAGAGATCATATCTATGGCTACGTGAAGGAACCTGCTTGATTCCGGACAGAGTGCTATGGCACTGGATGGTATTATTCATTAAGAAATTCTCATAGCAATAACTAAAATTTTTAATTTTTTTACTTTTGTTTTCAGAAACTCCTGTATATTATCTTTAAAGGATAATTATGATTATCTGTATATATTTGTATAAGATCTATTTCTAACTAAAATCATTGAGAAGCGTTCTCCTTTAGGTATATTTTACTGAGACACATAAAAATCAGACCATATTTTCCTGTGTTTGTGGAAAGATAACAGATTGATGAAGAACTGTAAATTATGCACATTTAGTTGCATACTGAATTCATGAGTTATTCCTGCTTAGGAGAAAGCAAATGCACAATGCACCATGTAGACATTATACCTTGACGGCAAAACACTGTCAGATAGTTAGTATGATTATTATTTTCATCATCATCAAATAATTTCTTTGAAAGGATGAAGATGTTGGCTTTTTTCTGACTCATATTATTATGCATTGGAAGTCTTCAATTTTTGGAGATTAAAAAAAAAATTGTGAAATGTACATTGTGTATGCCCTTTTAAAATAGCCGTGAACCATAGTTTGGAATCGTAAACTATATTTAAAACATCCTTCAACTATAGTTTCTAATTATAGTTAACAAATCGTTAACCTTAATTTGATAATTCGTTAAGTAAAATTTAGATCTGTTAAACAAAAATTGTAAACCAAGGTTTAGAAATGTAAACTAGAGATTATCATCGTTAACTGTGATTATCGCTCTGTAAAAATTGGCGTGCCATATTTCTTGCGCTTGATTAGTTGCCTGTGGTACAAAATGCACAAAGGAAGCACATTGGTAGGGAAATGTGTATATTCCTCATTTGTCAAATTCATTTCAAAGGACAATGACTATGTCCTATTCTCTTAGGACAGCAGATAACAATGTGATGCTTCCTCTGTTTTCATGCTTTTATGGTACCATAGGATGGATCAAAAGATCAATCTCTATCTCTGGCTGTCATTTCTTTAACACTGAATTTGAATTAGATCTACGTTAAGTTCAAACAAAGCTATTAGATGGGTTTTTATATCTGGCTGTGGCTGTCATTATACAGACAGTATATATCCTGGGGACTAGCACTTCGTTTAAATTCCTTTTTACAATTCGCTGGTTATCTCCCTCGAGATCTTTATGTCACTCCATCAAAACATCGATAACAACTCTACGACATGCTATTTACGGAGTAAAAGATGTCATCAATGAATCTAGATTCCAATCTTTTTCTATCCCCCTCTAATGCATAGCTGTCACAGAATTACTAGTCTCCTGTCTTCTCTGAAACATCACTGTCTTACACCAGTCTCCTCTTGGGTGTCATCAAAACACATATTCTGCTCCCGCTGACAGTCTTGCGCCGAGTCTCTGTTAAACGACTCCGGTGTGGGAAGTAGACGTCCATCAGGGTGTATTCTCTTTCATCAGTGAATCGCAGCACGTCTGTAGACGCCGCTCGTGTCGATAACAAATTGATACAGTGAGTAGATGTGGATTGATGGACGCCATGATTGACGGAAATAGTGGAATCGGAGGAATTAGTGGATTGCTATAACAAACATGGCCGTGATTAGCAGAGCAGACGATAATGTAACCAAACTCAGATTATCATATATCCACTGCTGCTTGTCTGCCACTCATAAACTTTGCTGCATAAAGTAAGCATGCCGAAGAGTTCTAAATCGATCATTTTAGAGTTATCTCTCCTTACAAATCATCCATTTACTAGTAAACCTTGTGATGTCATTCACTAAAGAAACAACGAAATTCTAGAATAACATCCTACTGGAATGATAAGTTTCGTATCCTTTTTTTTTTTTTTTTAAATCACACCAACAATTTTTTGTAATGACAGAACAGCAAACAATTTCTTATTGTTCTTCTCATTCTTTATATTGTTTAAATTATTTTACCTGTCCAAGTTCAAATTTTACTTCTTTTCCTTTTTTAAAAAATATATTAGTTCCAATATGTCGAGTATTGAAGATTTATTATTACGTGGGTGATGGATTTTCAACACTGAAAATGGTTGATTTGTTAAACCAACATAGACATTAAATTTTGGTTAATATAAGGGTGGAACGGAGAGTAGACATTTTGCATGGCGGAGTTAATCACCGTCAGAGTCGCAATATATTTCATAAGTAGTGTGCTTTATAATTAATTGTACTGTCTGTTTCAAGTCACGTAATGTACGATTTAGCACGTTCTCCAATGGGTTTATATCCTCATCTTCCAACGAAAACTGAACGTAATCAAAGTACTAAGAGTACTAATAATCCAGGGTTATTTAAAATTTCCATTTGTACTAAATGTAACGTTTTTATGGGGAACAATATATTAGGAGACCCAAATCGAAAACTCTATATATACTTAAATGCTATTTTGATAGAAAATTGATATTGATCTGAGACAAATAATACACAGTATGAGCGGAAACTTGGTAATAAACCAACATGAATCTACAATATATACACAAACAGCTATTTTTTGTGACACTAATCTATCAGAACACTAATTAGGGATATTTTATTTGCGCATTTTGGAAACATCGCTGATAGGTAACACAGCTGTTTAAGAATGATCAGACACGTTGTTATTTTGTACTGATGATCGACTCATGACACTTTCCATTAATTGCGGAGTTAATTTTCCGTCGTCGCTAATTAATGAATGTGTGAGAGGTGGACGAAATGTAGGAGGGATGAGTCACTTTGTTACCTACTTAGCATAATGTAATGGAGATATTTCTGCATTACATATTCCGCTCATTAATAGTCAACACGGACGGATATATATAACATGAAGGATCCCTAGCACCTGGTGGGGCGCTTTTTCTGTTTTATGGTAGCATTAAAGACAGGCATCATCTTTTTTGTGATGACAAAATGAAATTGTCTAACACAAAGTGTCTGTCATTCCTGCGACCGCCCATACATCTTAACGAGGCAAGTGCGACATTTTGGGGAGTTTGTGGCTGATTAATGAACGCGGGTGTCCTGTACGACACGGACTTCGTTACCGCGACTAATGCGGACATCAGTATGTCGTCTGACAGTGATGGTCGGAAGAGTGCGCTCCTCGGCATCATGGCGTGTCCAAACTGTGTCATTTACAGTCCGACAAAAACCATTTTGATTTGATGTGACACTTTAGTTCTGTTGGAGTATATCAACAAGCCAACAAAACATAATCGAGGGTCCATTTGCCTACCACATACATACTGGGCAATGAATAAGACAAACATTTTCGCCATTATGGCGACAAAAAAGTCAAATGCTGTTAACGCCTGCCTTCTATTTTTGCTTGTGCTGGGTCATTTGCACTGTTATACCGAAATTAACAAATCAATTAGAATTTTTGTCCCCAAAATGCACCTTGTTTCCTTATCTACGGTGTAAATGAGGGGCATAAGGTAAGAAAAGAAAAATAATAGATGATAGAGGGACTGGTGACCCTGTTAAATTATAACAGGAACAATTAAAAATTCTGACATGAATTATCACCAAGAGGGCTCGTAATTTCAGCGCGGTGTTGACCTTGTCAGCGGCAAATATCGTCGACATACCTCATCAGCATAATCTTGTTTACAAAAGTAGGCATCCAGATTGTCAAATAAAACCATCCTTCCAGTTCTGAAACTAAACCACAAATCTTTTGAGGTGAGGTCAAGACGTCGAAAACTCTATTACGCATGATTGTCACAACAAAAAAGTTCACATTGCGTGGATCCTGTCAGACTAAAGTTGAAATTTATGATTATCCTGATTCTGATCAACAGTTCTATCACCCCCTTCACGGATCTACTCCCACTATTGGTTGCAAAGGAGCCAGTGAATGACAAAGGATCTTCTTCATGATTTCGGACAGTCTGAAAGCCTGATCTGAATACTACCATATTTGACACCTGTTTGTTTGCTTGAGGGGGTATGCATATATATAGATATAAATAATATATATATATATACAATGTATATACATATTGTATGTTTGTGCTTTATTAATATTCTATTACAATTTGCATCGAAAGATCCATTCTCCTTATAAAATATCTTAAACTCTGAACAATGGCGACTGTGTGTGAGATTAGAGCGCTTTAGAAACATATTAGGAAGGTTGGTTTTGCCGAGTGGTCTAACGCGCTGGGTTTGACGATCTTGCTAGGCGGTGGGTGCCGTAGGTCGCACGTTCGACCCGGGCTGGGGTGAAAAAAATTTCAGTACCTAGTTTGTGATTTTAGTGCTATATATATATATATATATATATATTATATATAATATATATATATTACAATATTGCAATATATATAATATATATAATAATATATATTACAATATGCATCGCAATGAACTCTTAAATAAACATAAGAATTACATGGATGTATATACATGTATATGATATGATACGTTCAACTATAATCCAGTTTCTGTGATTTCGCATGACTCAGTTTGTAATAGGACCTACTAGAACCATAGAACTACAGATTTTTGCCCTTTGATCACTTCCATTGAACAGGCAACAATAACTGCCCCCTCTGTTCCTCTAGATAGCATGGGTAATTTCTCATTTTACACATAAATTATTCAGTGCATAAAGATAGTTTGACTACACCGAGCTTTCTTTTTCATGAGATGTTCAAAATTTGAAAGTATATAGAGTTTTCACACGACAAGGGCTGTCACATGACACCACAAATAAATAAAACTTATGGTGCTCAAGAGAGGCTTGTCAAAATGTGCGTTTATGTGAACATAAATCAAGACCCACAAGGAGAGAGCTTTTAACTGACAGCATCATTGAAACCGAGCTAAATTTATGACACCGCGTCTCGACGAATTAAAATTTATAACTTTCATGAAACGACAAAAGTCATTTAAAAGAGATTTATCGTTGATTAATAAGCATGAATTATGGTGTTTAATAAACGCACTTGAAAATGTGTAGTGTTTTCTTGCGGACCATATTTAAGACGGGTTGTCAAATGGAGGGCTTATCTGCCTTGAGGTGTTGGATCTCAATGCGTTTGTTAACATAACATCATATATCATTTTGTATTAAAATTGATAAGAAAGGTATAAATCAAGTGACGTTGTAAATATTTAGGTGTCTAAGGAATAGATCTCTGCCGTACAGATGCTGTTACTCAGTGCACTCCCCCCATTCCAAAGCGTTTGTTAGGGAAACAGTGAGTACTGTGCCAATGATTTGATGGAAACCTTCCGTTTAATACCGAATGCTAAATGTCTCGTCATTTTGTTTTGATGCTTTAAAGGTGCCTTTAATATAAAGATACTTGTACAGTTGAACGCAAAACGCTCATGGGCCACACCGTTCACCTGAATAATCTTGATCAAACGGAAACGTATACTTTGAGAACACCGATAATGACTAAACAATAAGTCACACCTTCAATATGGCAAAATATACACGACATTTCTTTAATTCCAAAGTTTTAGCAATTGAAGTTTCTTTATTCACTCACATCATCAATAATTGGTACAAGAGGTCAAATAATATATCAAATATGCACATATGAACAAAGAGATATATACATAATTATTTTCAGGTAAAGACAGCAGAAAAAGTGTAGATTTCAATTTTTTTTTTTTTGAAAATAATAAAGAAAATATCAAGGAAAAGGTGATCAGTTTTTGCAGATAATTAATGTAATGAATAGACAGTCACTGCTTTTGACGTGTTTGTTTGATACTTATGGTTCATGCTCATGTGTGCAGGTGCGGACAGTTTTGTGGAAAGACGAAACAGTATGACACATCCGTGTTTTTTGTTCTAGAAGTAATATTGATATCCCGGCTTTAAAATAACTGCATTTCTAGAAGAACAATGTGGTTATAATTTGCTTCGGAAAACCATTATTCGAGAATCACTGATTCACTGGTAATTTTAGTCGGGGTATCGGCAGCTGAATTGTAATCGCTTATTTCTCGGCAGAGGTTTTTTTTTATATTTAGAAGTTTAGAATTACCTTTTTCTGGACAAAAATTAAATGCTGATTAAATTCAACGTTAATTTATAATTACAACCAACAGGCCAATGGGTCCCCAATGAAGCAGTTACTATGCTTTTGATGCAGGTACTTAAAGCTTAGATAGATTATCCGACAAACGAATTTATGAAACGAGCGTTTTCAAGATTGAGATTTTCGAGCTTTGCTAGAGTTTGTGAGTAAGCATTGATATTTGTAATCTGTAATCATTCAGAATGATCATCGTTCGAATAAATTAAAATGTAGCAGTATCTTCAATAGGTCACCCAATGGTTGTTTCCCTTTGGTGAACTGACACACACACACACACAAAATCGTCCATGCAAGGTGAGTACATTTGCTGATATATTGCTGAAAGGATGATTATCAGCTGCTATGTCAACACCCAAACTGAAAAGAAACTCAAATTTAGTAAGTTTATTTGTATTTGAGTATAAAACTCGAAATGCACCGCCTTTGCTAAAGGTACATGTATCGATCGTGTCGTTCGAAAGAGAAAATGAATGATAACTGCACATTGTATTCAACGACCTAATTCAACCAATTTCTTCTTTATATGGCCAGTTTAATGTATACCACCGGCTAATATTGACAAAATACACGCTTTCATAACATTTCTTATTATCCATAAAACCGACCAATATTGGATACGATGTACCAACCCAAGCGTTTGATAGAATACTGAAGGTACATGTACCTCTATTACAGATGAACCGGTATCTCGGTAATTGCATATTGCGACGGTTAACTTACCCGAAGCCGGTCTAAACTCACTATATTGAGACCTAGTAGCAATGATGTCATTTGCTTGAATAAGATAGGGTGTTCGTAAGAAAAAAATATATATCTAAAATTTCATTTACCTTATAAAAAAAATATGGCTTTGAGCTTGAATCAATTCTTTTTAATTTTGGCATAAACTTATTTTGATCTGTATTTAGAAATGGGTCCCAAGAACTCAAATGCAGAACGTGGGTCAAGTGATGCATCAACAAAACAATCAGCGAAAATATGGAAAACTCATGACACCATAGAAGAAAGATTTCGCTGGGATTTAACGCAAGTTCAAACAAAGCATTAATACAACAAACTGCAGAAGAGAATGAATAGTAATTTTCTTTTTTATAAAGAGAGATTCCAACAGACCATCAACATATATGTACATGTACAGTATATGCCGAGTCAGAGGAAGTAGTCATTGTAAATAGGTTATATGTAAAATGTTAGAGGTATAGGGATGAAGCTGTGTGGATTTTTTTTAATTTAATACAGATAAACGACAGACCCCATTCAAGAAGGCAGGCATGGGAAAAAATGGTATTATTCTTTCAAGAAAAAAAATTCCAGAATCATTAGCCAAAAACAGGAAGTTTCTTTATAAAAGTTGAAGAGATCACAACTTACAAAAGCGAAATTTCACCCATGGTACACCAAGTTCAAAGAATTCCTCCGCAAAGGTCTTATAAATTTGTGATGTAGATGAGACAGGGTTAAATTTAATTAAAAGGAGACAAGTCAAAAGTTACTTGCCCAAATCGGAAAGACTTAAACATTACTCAACAACAATTGTGAAATGCAGCAGGTTACATTGTCTCACCATATCTGAACCAGAGTATCATCCTTTAAATGGGTTTCTTGAGGGGTCCCAGATAGCATATACACCTAATGGTTGGGTGGATAGACCTAGATTGCGCAATTCGTGGAACACTTGGACAAAGATAATGGAAATGAACGTCCAGTTGTTCTCCTGTAGCAGCCATATGATCATGTCACAGAGCTATGCAGAATCGTTCAGCTGTGAAAAAAGGGTGTGTTCGGTCCACTAAGACTAAATTGCATATACCGGTGAGGAATAGTGTAGAGAAATCTAAAGGTTTTCTAGCAATTTTACAAACCCTTATCTCTTATAATGCATCTAATCGTTGACTTTGCTGAGTCACCAGAGACATGTGAAGTGGATACAGAAGCGAGAACGAGCCTCAAAAGAAACTTTCACAAAAGGCCCAAGGTGCCCCGAAAGTATTTGAGAGCAGTCTAGACATTCTGCGAGCGTCACAAATGATATCATACATGAAGATATGACGTTGAAGGCATGTCTCCCTATGGGGATCCGGGTTAGAATAGGTCCTCAGCATCACCTTGCGTGTCGTAAAAGGCGACTGAATGGAATGGTCATTCGGATGACACCGCAAAAACCGAGGCCCCGTGTCACAGCAGGTGTGGCACGATAAAGATCCCTCCCTGCTCAAAGGCCCTGAGTGCTGAGCACAGGCCTAAATTTTGCAGCCCTGCTCCGACATTGGTGACGTCTCCGTATGAGTGAAATATTCTCGGTGGGACGTAAAACAATAATCAATCAAACTGTATTTGTAATCACGTGTATAAGAAACTTCACCGTAAAGCTTACAACCCGTGGGGATCCGGGATAGAATAGGTCCTCAGCATCCCCTTGCGTGTCGTAAGAGGCGACTGAATGGGGCGGTCATTCGGATGAGACGGGAAAAACCGAGGTCCCGTGTCACAGCAGGTGTGGCACGATAAAGATCCCTCCCTGCTCAAAGGCCCTGAGTGTCGAGCATAGGCCTAAATTTTGCAGCCCTTCACCGGCATTGGTGACGTCTCCGTATGAGTGAAATATTCTCGGTGGGACGTAAAACAATAAATAATCAATCGTGCAGAGAAATGCATCATCAACACTAAATCTTCTGGCGCGTGTAGCTTTCATCAGGGCACTGATGAAAATGAAGATGCTACATTTCTAGACATCAGGAAGTCTAACTGTGATGTTGTTATTGTGTTCTCTGTATTAGCAAAGTATAATGTTTCATATGGCTATGGCTACAGAGAGTTTAAAAACCAAACCGCCACTCAACTCATTGCCAGATAATCTAACATCTCTAGAAAGCATCAGACAATTAACGTTAAAAGAACTGAAAAGAAAGCATTGCAGTAAGGGAAACAAGAACAAATCTCATGTATCTGGGGGGAAAAGACTAGACTAGTCAAGGAAGAGAAGGCATGCTTGCTGATAATTAAAGAGGAAGAAGAAAGGAAGAAATTAAAAAGAAAATTCAAAGCAAAATAGAAACCAAAGCATGATAGAAACAAGGAACATATTAACTTTGATCAAGAGAGGACCGTTGACTCAGCATTTCACAGCATATAGAGGGGGATGAGGAAGCAATAGAAATAGAACTGTGTATTCAGTGCGATTTCTGTAATAGTTGGTAACACACCGACTGTTTAGCTTCAGATATTGATTTTGAAAACACCTTTGTTTGTCCCAGATCTTCAAAGAGAATGTTCTGCCTGCTTGCAATGAAGTTAACAAATTGCTAGCTGGTCTTAATTAATAATTCTTTGCATATTGCAGTATCAAGTTATGTGCTTATAATGTGATGTATTTTAAAAGTATTGATAACAAAGTACATTTCTGTCTTCTCTAGACCATTGAAAATCTTCATGGGATGTTGTGGCAATAGAGACCAATTAAATGTGACCTTAAAGGATATACATGTAATACATTCAAGATATGCCCCATATGTTACACCTATGCCCCACTTATCGTATAACCTGTAAATAGCGAATACACAAATATGAGCGATGAATATGCCTGTTTAGTACGGCTTCCACCAATAGATAGTTTTCCCTCTGGTATTTGTGACATGGTTACAGATGATAAACGTTAACTGAAGCTAAAACATGTTGCAGGGTTACCCATAGGTCAGGTATCGCGATTAGATAAAGGAAGAAAGTTTACAGTTGAACCCACTTGACAACCAGTTCCATCTTACTCTCTCTCTCTCTCTCTGCATCAACGGATGGAGAAGCGATTCCTTGAAAATACCACATTAAACAAACCAAAGATTTTAAGAAATAAAACAAATTATTGAATATTTCAGTGGACAAAGAGATGAAATTATATTCTCAATATTATTTTTAGACTTCTTTATATGTATTTTTTTTAACTTGATGTCATTCTCATTGTGAAATCCGTTTTTGACTGTCGAGTGCAATTTGTTTCTTTTAAAATGTGCCATCGAGGGTACACTGAAAAAAAGTACAGGTAAAAAACACTCTGCCA
Organism: Ostrea lurida; assembly: GCA_903981925.1. Lineage (NCBI taxonomy): Eukaryota > Metazoa > Mollusca > Bivalvia > Ostreida > Ostreidae > Ostrea > Ostrea lurida. The sequence continues at coordinate 25,995 of CAJDSM010044589.1, forward strand.
ACCTCGGAATATTCGTACCTCGTACTAACCTCGGCTGTATGACGTAAAGCGCCATTGAGAAGATGGCTGCTGTTTACATGTGTTGACCTACAATCTTGACCAACATTTAAAACTTTCAATGTCTTTAACTGGTTTTTTCCCCTTTCAAAATAGGGTTAGCATCAATTCTGAAGCGTAATGTTAACAAATTATTGAATTTAATCCATTTTTAAGAAACACTCGCTTCGTAGAAAAGAGAGACGTGGGACTTTCGGATGAAACCTCGAAAACCTAGGTCCCGTGTTGACGTAATCGTTACCAAAATAACTCCATGCGTCACTTCACTGCTCTTAATTATTGAGAAAAAATGTCAAAGAGATGTCAAACATACACAAATAAACAAGCAACACCAATCCATTGCGACTTAAAAATCGTTTGCAGTTCAGTTCTATAATTAACATTTCCGGGTTTTGCTCTACCATTGTTTGGGGTTTTTAAAACACCTGCGCGTTTCTTGAAATTTCTCAAGCCCAGTATGGACATATATACATGTAGGTTTCTGATTTTTTTTTAACAAACTGTAGCGTGTTTACCAATATTTTGGTACATGTATATATACATATATATTTGTTAAATTCCAATTTTTAAATAACTGTACAATGCTTTTCAAACACCCTCCGGTTTTTCTGGTACCCTTGATATATGATACATATACATGTAAATGGTGTCCAAACGTTCGGAGGGCTTGTGGTGTGGTAAAATGTCTGAGGGAGAAACATCTTAATTATATTTCTTTTTAGAAAAATACAAAGACGACAAAAGCTGAAATCCCAGAAAACAAGAAATGTTTGAGAAACATAA
>CAJDSM010044594.1:3081-29385 GCA_903981925.1 Ostrea lurida
ACAATTTATCATCTTCGGAAGCCAATGTCTCGATTCGCTACTCTCATCTCGCCCCTTGGCAGACTTTAGCTGCGATTTCAAGATATCGCGCTTGATTCCAAGGCATCCAATCAAATTGTTCGGTTTGAGTTTCAGCAAACCGCTTTGATGCATCTACTTGATATTTGTCTTAAAAGCTGTATATCCAAATTTCTTCAAGTCTTTTGTATCTTGTACATCCGTCAACTCCCATTGGTAAACATACACAGCAGACTTGATGACTTGATTGCCTAGCTTTTGTTTCCGTCAAGAGCGATAGCTCGCATCTGTCCGTAGTAATGGCAAGTTCGAGCTCGCGACTAATCTTGCAGGGAGATTGAGAGTAAGCGAATCGGACACTTGGCTTGCGAAGATGAATCAATATAATATGAATATCAAAAAGCGAAAACTTGCGTAGCTGAAATTCAATTTTGTCTAACTTCATCGGGACCTTAGGGTGTAGGATAGGCCATCCTGAGATATCAATTCTATATCGGAATATGAGGAATAATTAGAAAAAAATGTCAAGGGTAGTTCGTTCACATTTAAGTCATATCAATGCAAACACCCCTAAGTCTGTGTGAGTAGTAATCTTTTGACATTTAAAAAAGGACTCTAACTTGTACGTTAATGATAAATCGTGTATAGGGATATAACATTTAGATAATGCATGAATACAGGTCCTGAGACCCGGATCATGAAAGATCGTCAAGCAACGGTCAACATGTTAATATAGCAATAACAATGATGGAGACGTCAATCAGTTTCTTCATTATGTTTTAAATCAAATGTCTTCGTGTTGTAAATTAAGATTTCAGATCATACGTAATAAACATGTTTTACAGGTGAATTGAAATTCTGATCTTTCATGATGCGGGGCTAGCTTAGAACTACAAAATCGTAGGTATGTCAAACCTGGTAAATTAAGACCACTACCCAGTTATGTGTATTATTTAATATCAAGTTCGGATACCATAATTTTTCGTCTAGCGGTTGATAGTGTCCAAATCATTTTTCATAGGAAAATCGCTTTAATTACAACTTGCCCGTGCCAATTAAAAGTCAAAATCACTTGTTTTATATATACTTTCATGAAATCCGCTTTTTCTCTAGCAAGCCTCTTGTGTTTTTATTCCTGGACAGATTCGGCATGAAATTTGTACCATTAGAATCAGTAGTTTTGTAGTTTCCTTACATTGGTTTTAAGGAATTGTTATCCAGCAGTGATTATCAACACTTTTATAAAATATAGCAGTGAACTAATTATAGCGTTCAATTCTTGTAATAGGATAATATAGAAGAAATAGAGTCTTAACAAAAACTTACTTGTGTTTCAGATAGCATATTTCTGTTGTAGGTGGAATGAAAAAAGTATTTCTCAAATTATTGTAATAAATCCCATTCAATTCTTACGATTTAGTGGGTAAATCTTTCACTATCGGACAAATATGACGGGAAAGACTCATTGAAAAAAACATGGTTTCATTGAAATATAAAAAAAATTGTTTGTGACCTTATAATTTGAGCGGCAGTGTTACATTGCCAAATAATGATTCAATTATAATATTACGATATACATGTAATCTCTTACACTGGAAAATGTGTGGGCAATTAGTTTCAATAGCTAGATTCGAGAAGTTGTACAGTATGGTTATGTGATTTATTATGGTGCATGTCACGGGAGAATCAAACTTTAGGTCTGTAACTTTAACATCTGGACGGAAAATTTCAATATGCAAGTGGGCGTGCATGTCAAAAGTCGTCAATGAAGCGGAGATTTTCATATCTGTTAGACAATCCCTGAGAAGGAATCAATGTCCCACGCTGCACCTATTCAAGGTCAAGTACAATCTACCGAGCGTTTTCCACCAATGTTGCGTCTAGTGGTTTTTTACTTTGCTATTGTTCCATCCAATTTCAAGTTTTTGTGCAGGAATATGATGAAACAGTCTGAGAACTTTTTATTACAATATCAGAATTAGGATACCGCCATCGACAAGGAAATTCAGGCGAGACCAACGAATTGATGGAGCTATGACAAGTCGGAGAAAGAGACAGAGATAAGGGCCTCTCCAGGTACTCAGAGTTGAAAGTGTAGATTGCAGCACAGTAAAGTAGTTAGTCAAAACATTTCAAAGCTTTGACATCTATTATGCTTAGCGCTTTACTCCTGCTAGAACTACGAACTTAAAGCCTGCTTTATTTACAGTCATGCACAGAGCGTGGGTTGGTTTTCACGCTCAGCTTGCGAGCAACCAGTATTCCGTGTCTCTGGCGAAGTCATAAATTTTAACAAAGTGCATAACTAACTCGGTGATGGTACAAGCCTTCATGGGGTATTTACCCCCCGACCGGTAATATGAGCATTCGTTGTCACCTTATGGCGCAAAGCGGCACACTTTTCAGTCGAAGTTATAGTTCGAATTGGAATATAACGCGTATTGCATGCTTATGGAAGCTCCCGATCTCAAGCGCAGGAGGTGTGTGATACAATTTATTGATCTATGCAGAGGAATACTGCAAAAGTTATACAATATCCCGGAATCTGCTCTGATATGCACGATATTCCCACATTTCAGGAACCTTGTGTTGCAAGACTGATCCACCAATAACATTTGGGTTTTTTCAAAGCAATTTGTAAAAACGGAAATAAAATTATACAGTAATTTTTATTCGTTAAACATATTGTGGGGTGTTTGATTAGAATACGAACAGATAGGACTGTATTCTGGCCATCTTCGTAAGGAATTCCGATTTTCATTTGATTAAAATTTTTGTGAAACAACGTGTATTGTATATCGAGAGCCAGACTAGTCTCGTGTGATAGTATTCTTACTTGGTGGTCATGAGACGATACATTATATACTCTAAATAATACTATAGATTTTAAATTTTTGTAGTCTTAAATGTATTCAACACATAGTTCATAAAATTTTTTGCATGGAACTATTCATAGGTCATGTCTTTCATTATTTTCATTGATATATGGTCGTGAACATTTTACGAACAGTTAAATACATGATAATTTGGATAATAGCTTATAATACAGTAGATACCGATAGCAGGTGTAGGCAACTCTACTTCGTTTTTTAACCAAGAGTTCCCATAGCACAACTTACATAACACCGAATAATCCCAGTTGTTATATTCCGCTCCTATCGATCGCTACATTACAGTCGGACGAACTGGAGACGGGGGCTTGAAAAGTTATTCGAGTTATAACTACAGCTGAATTAACATGTGGCCAAGAAAAATGATAAGATGCTACAGGCTTTAGTATAACGTACAATCTTTTGTCAGTAAGTCAATTTCCGAATCTCTGAGTAAAAGTGGCAGTAAACGCATTTTGGATACATGATCAAGTGATCGTAGTACTACTTTTCATACATGGTGCATACTGACATATAATATTGATCAGGGGTCCCTGCGAAATGTGTCCTTCTTTCGATACCAAAATTAATCATAAGAATGTCGACAAGCACTTTCTGGAACTGAAAACAAGATGTGCTTTGAATGGAATTGCAGTTCGATTGCATCGTATACATGATATGATTTATACTTGAGCCGATAAAACTATACGCGCACTTAACATTATGTGAAGTATCACATGCCAGTGTCTGAGAAAAATCCCTCAGCTACATACCCGTTTATAACCACATTGGATCATTACTAACTGATACACTTAGCGTGTCCTTCCGTTTATCCTCCTACTCTTCAACATTATAAGAAACCGTCACCCATAGAAATTTTATCTCTTCTTTTTGCTTATTAAGGGAATATGTCACTACCGGTCCTTTCGATCAAGTTCACATAAGGACATGAGGACAGTTGTAATCCAGGAAAATCTAATCATAGAAATGAAGGCAATATACTGAATTGTGTTTCACTCTTCATTATTAAGTGTCCAGAAAAAGTGGGTAATAATAACCAATCATATAAGTAGGGTTCCTTGGTTGTTGTAGGTCTGCCCACACTGTCATCATCTTGTTAGTGAACCATGGCGACACAGTCATCTTACTGTCATATATTAGCAGCATCTGGGATCGATCAGAGAAATCCCGGTTCTTAACATTTCAAGGTTAACCATGTGGAGGGCTGGATATCTTGCGATTAGTCTAGAACAAATTGAATAGTAAACAGAGACCGTGTCACGAATAGACCGAACATTTGTTCATCGTCAACAATTTCCAAACAGTTGCGTAGTTGACATCGAAAGGTAGTATTTGATTTGGTCTCAATGGGGCTGTAGTTGTTTCAGAACGGGAGGACAAGTATACGCCCTATGAAAAATGTTCAAAAGCCCTTGAAATCATTCAAAAGTAAAAGTTGGGTGCCACGTTATTGACTTATCACGAATGTAAGTTCTTAAAAGTCAACACTTTCTTAGGAAAATAGTTGTACAAATTTAAAATGCGAAGACATTAGTATTGAAAAACGTAATGTTAAGATAAAATTTATCTGATAATGATCATTCCATTTTTAATCTATTCATGACTTACGGCTCAATCTTTCTGGATTGTCGTTGAAACAGGAACAAACCTGTATCCCATTGCTTTCCAATCTTTTCTTCAGGTTAGATGAGCATATAATACTAACCTCGATTGCAGACTGCTACGTTCGTTAAAACATTAAGCGCAATTGTGTTTAGAGGCACTATATAAAGAATCACCCCCAAAGCGATCTTTAATGACTTCCCAACATTGTTGTATATACTGACGAAAACCGAAAATGTCGCGATCGATAACTATATATAGAAGAATTGTATTTATAAATTGATCACGATGACTCTTCAGATGAATGCACCACGCGACGTTGTCGAAATTAATCTCCACTAGACAATCGCTACTAATTGTGTATTTTTAAGTGTATGCATACTAACACCATTAATGGGAGGAGATGATGCAAGGAAAAATTTCAACAGGTCCTGTTTTGGCCACTGAATCTAACGCACTATACTACTTCAACTATCGATTGCACTTCTGGAAGTACCTTTAAATCCGAGTAACTCAGGATGACCTAAGCAGATTGGTTTTGTCCGTCGTCGGGCGACCGTCCATCAAGCGTTTGCGACGCGCGTTTAACAACTTGAAACAGTTTTAAGCTTCTTGATGAACCTACCATTCCAATTTCCCATTCTTTTCAAATTTAATAGAAGCAATTTTTTGGACAATGGTGCATCAATTTGTAAATTCTAGGACTCTATGCACCCCTGGGGACCTAGGGCAGACTAAAACTGCCAAAAAGTGATGGTTGGGGTTGGGCCGGCTGGGAGGTAGGGGTTCTGATTGAAGGCGGGGCCAAACTTATTACCATAGTGTTATATAGTTAACATAGATGTTATGATTGGTTTCTGCAAGTTGCTGTTATCTTCAGTCACCCATTAAACCGACCCAAGAAAGCATTTTATTATTTTGTTGTTCATGTGCATTTTCAAAATATCAACTAGACCTGAAGGAACTTAATTCATAAATGTTGATAGTTTCACGTGACTTAATATGACAAGCCAATTCAACGATTGACCTCAAAATAGCTTCATTTGGCTAAGGACCATGCAGAAGGTGCCTACAAACCGGATCCCACCTGGTTTACTGCAACAACTGCATTCTTTTGGATGCTGCACACCAATGTCAATCGTCAAAGGAAAGATAAGAAAGAAAGAAATCTTTGAAAACATCTTTCTTTAATGCTATTGCAATTAATTAACTAACTGAATATTTGGTAATGAAGCAGGGGTTATCTAATCATAATTGTAAATCTGTCATGATCCTAGGTAGGGTTTTGGATATTAGGGTATGGAGCGCAAACTCAGTATTAAATGATGAATGTAGTTACAATGAATATATTCTTTCTTTTGAACTATGGATTCCAATTCTTTTCAAATTTGTATGAGATCTTGGGACAAGGGGCATACATACAATTATACATTTTAGGCCTTGCGACCCTGGTTAGGGGTGCGGGCTAACGAATGTCATCAATTTTCAAAAATTCTTCTCGTACAATGCACATGTTTTAGAAACCTAAGATAGTTGATGTGCAGCAAAAGCGCCTCTACCAAATTGTAAAATTTTGGTGATCCGATAGGGTTCTGGGCCCCAGGGCGAGGCCTAAACTTTGGTACATAGTGTTTTATGTGCTAAAGTATGCTATTGATTATTTGAAACTAAATGAAATATTTGAATGAGGAGCAGCCTTTTATAATAATTTTACTCCCCCGGCAACAAAGGGGGTGTTACATGAGAATCGGGCGAATGCCGAGTGCCGTCCAAGTCCAGCCGTCTGTAGATGGCAATTGGTTTCCGGGGCTCTAAGAAGTGTTATCCTTCCCATTCTAGAGTACCTATCATGATATGGAATACCCATGGAACGGAGAATGTTCCCTATCGAATTATGGGTCAGAAGGTTAAGCACCTGGACATAAAGTAGCATTATGTTTCAAGCAATCGAGACACATTATCCGTCATATATCATTAACTATATCATAAATATTGACTACACCATGGGCACGAATATATTCTTAATGAAATGATTGCGGTACTAAAAGGTCCATGGTGCACTGGACCATGGAAAGTAGCAATATGGTTTCCGGGTCATAGAGCATAATCTTTCTACTTAGTCACCATTCATACATATTGGGCACACCCATCGGTGGGATCAAAGATGTTCACCTATTAATTTGGGGGTCAAATGGTCTAAAGGTCGCCACAATGAGACATTCAGTAACAATGATAATACATTTTTCATGCGATTAGAAAAGGTCTATAATTAATCTTAGGTATGATGTTTAGCATTTATGTTACGATTAACATTGTTTTTTTTAAGTTGATTAAACCTTTTCGATATGTATAGTGATGAAGTGCATACATGAATTCCTAGTGTCAAAACACAAGAAACTAGGAAATGTACTAACAAAAAATCTCTTTGTGGCTTGTGTAGACAACCAAAATTTCTATCTCTTGGCAAACAGAAACGCATTTAGTGGACACCCAGAAGATTGAAATAAATCAATGTAATGGTCAGGCAAACAAAGGTTCTGTAATGGACTGTGACATACTTAGGTTATGTATAGAAAGTTTGCCTTGTCTTTGTTGAACAATATGTCTTTAGTATCATACAAATGGACGAATTCTTAGATAGATATAACAGAAATCCAATTTGCCTAGTATCTGCAGTCCTAGGAACAGATTTATTTCTGTATTAATACAATAATTATTCTTGATATGCAGCTGTCTTCATGGACGTATAGTGGTATGGCAGAATAATCAACATGAGATTGCAAAGTTACACAAAAAAGTTTCAGATTTGTTTTAAATCTAGGTCCTAGAACCAGTACTTTCTTGTGAAAGGTGTTTTACTCTTTCAGCATTTCTAAGACGTGATGACAGAGCCACAAGTCACATGTTTTAATATAATTTCATGGTAAGCAGCAAACTCACGCTTTGTGAAAATTATACTAAACAAAAATACTAGAAGGTGCCTACCAATAATAAGCGTTATGTCAACCATACCCAAGATCAAAGACAAAAATCCTCGAAGTTTAATATATATTGCCATTAAAAGATTGGACTAACATTGCAAGGTGTAGATAACTATACTAGTCAGCGCTCATCAGCGTGTGGAGATAAAGACACTTCTCGGCATTATAGAGAACGAATGCGTAAGTTTACTTTTATTTCTTGTACTAATTAATTTATGAAAATTAAATTATCTTACTAGAAATCTCTCCCAGAAGAATTATGAACAACATTTGTGACAGGACTTTAGAAAAAAAGTATCTGTCCAGAAGCTCCCAATGCCCAACTGCAGGTCTACAGCTTACCGGATACAGGAGATGACAATCGCTTCCGCAAGGTTTGTATTATTTTCTTTTTACATAGCTAAATTGGCTAGGTAGAATCCTTAATTATCTCTTTGAAGACATAAGCATCTAATAATGTTAATAATATTAAATGGAAGTACAGAACAAAGTATTGCAAACGCATCATAGTCAAGAAGACAGTACAATTATGCGAGGTAGGGCAACACGGACCTTCGACCAAACGGCGAAAGGCGAGGTCAGGTCCCATGGAGGGCTAAGCATTCCTTGCATGACTGGTCACCCCAGCGTGAGCTGTAGTTCGAAACAAAGTAAACAGTGTTACCGCAGTCGGCAAATCTAGTAGGAAAATGACCAGTCTTAGATTTTTTAGCAAACTTTGAAAAAGAAATTGGGTCAATGTTTTATTACACTTATGTACTTTTTTTACACTCCATGCCATTAAAGTTAGGGCATCTCACTTTTCAAAAAGATTATTTGTTGTCAATTGAAATGTTGCCTTGAATTGTCCTATGTCAAACATCATTATGATTATGCTAGCAATGTCCTTCGCCTAGTGTAGGAAAATATGAATGTCGCGGGCGGTTCGATGAGACTCGATCGAACCGAGTCCGTTTTGGTTCACTCTCTGATTCCAAAAACTGACGAATATTACTGGCTTAATTAGAGTCTAAAATTAATATGTTGATATATTAGTGGGTGTTGAAATAATATATAAGAATAAATATTATACACGAACGTTGAGTTTTTGATGATTTATGTATAGGATATGTGGAGGATATGTACCAAAATTTAAAATTTTAGGTTTTTAAGGTACGAATTGTCTGAGTGCTCTACTTAACTTAAGAAAATTGCTGAAGATAAGCAGAAGTTTAATTATAATCGAGTATTTACATAATATCCTAGTAATATAACTAATCTCTTTAGTGTTAGATTATATAGAGTGACTGTATAAAAATTACACGCATGTGTTTAGTATGTTGACACACTTATATATTAGCTATTTACACTATGTTCCTGAAATGAACATCCAAATGAAGATCAAGCATCCGTTTAAAACATGATAGGCCTTTTCAGAATCTTCTAAACCTTGAAATGGCGGATTTTTTCATCTTCAAAATTTCAGCTAGTACTTGTAGTCCAATTGTGTTTCAAGCACACTTGAGCAACATTATACCCGACGGTACAAGCCAAATATGTAACTTACGACCATTGTTACAAATTGAGGGCAATGCATAGTACAACTGACGAATGTCTTGCAGCTACTCTCCGGCCACCAATTCATGGCCACGATGTGTCTCAATGCTTGGCTATACATCGATTTAAATTAAATAGCCTTAATTGGGTACAAAGGTGTGTGTGTAGCCGGCTGCGACTATCTATGCTCAACCACCAATCAATCAATGGGCGTACTGTATTACCATCCGTGCACTTAATTTCGCACTCAGTATGCTTGTTTTTCAGATAAAGGAAAGGAATTTGGTATGACGTTGTTCTGTGAGCTCAGATTGCAGCTACAAAATAGTTTATGCGCACAATTTCTAAGTCCGGTGTTTGTGTTGATTAAACATGATTATAGCGAAAGGGAAGGCGGCGCACATAAATTGTTATTTCATATTTCTCAAAAGCGCGAGATCATATCCGCTTAAGGTTCTAACACAATGAGCATTGTTTGAGAAAATTTTCAATATTTTATATTATAATAGGAATCTTACAGTTCAAAAAATCCATTGCTTCAGCTATCGTCTTTATAATGTGGTATTCTCTTACATAGTCATTTAGAACATGATCGACTCATCAAATTCCATAAATAGTGTATAAAACTGTATATCTACTCTAATGGTAATAGTAAAGCCGAATACTTTGGTTGGAAAGGAGCGGCTGATAATTAGTGTAACATAAAATAGGAGGTAAAGATTTTGTTATACTACACATTCTTAGAAATGAAAATTAAAAAAGATTAAATTAAAATCCATTATTCAAACAATAAGAGATAGATATATTGGTTCATTCGATTTAGTGCTTGTTTAGTTGTATATAGCTTAGATAATTTTGAGTTTTTTATTTCAACAGTATAGCAATAAGACAGTAATACATCTTGCTATCGATTAACTTATGTTTAAGAAGAAACTTGTTCATTGGTTACTGTCTTATATAATCGCAAACCACATAATTTTTTTGTAATAAGGGACTTGAGACAATTCGACTACTTAGCCAAGATTTATTCCGCCTCAGAATCGGTTTGGCTTCAAAAGCTAATGCTGGTGAAAAGTTGTTGACTTCGTGATGACTAAAGATCTGATATCCTAGTATTGCTTAGTGCTGTCACGTTTATTAAAAAATGCTATCACTAGCTGCTAGACCGCGTAATTTTAGTCCAGATCTGGTATATGACTGGGTTCCCTTAGAGTATCACCTCCAATCACGTGGCGAGATTTAACGTTAATGTATATCAGTGAATATTTCTCATATCGCGATTGTTAACAGCTAGCCGAGACAAGGCAGAGACCCAATTATGGGTTACACCATTGAGACAATGTTCAAAGAATCAGGGACGCGAGCATAATGAGAAACCACATAGGAATTGGAAAGATATCCGTGAAGGGAAGAATTGTTGTCTGTCGCGATCAAACTTTTGCCATGACGATTGGTCGTAGAATTGATGTCCTATCTATATAGAACCGGTTGTGCAGGCCTCAACATAATAGAAAATTAATGAGTGTAGTCTCAACGGCATGATAAGGATTTTTCAGATGCTGATTACAAAATATAGTGGTTAGTTTCGTGATATTCAATCGTCTATACTTTATCGCAAGGTTACAGATTGATTGTATCTCGTATATAGTGCTATGTTCTGGTTTTTGTCCCTTTCCACTTTCTGTATAGTGGAGAGGACTGCTGACCTCCATAAATGAGTAGAACAATGCCCGTTGTTGGAAAAAGTGCTTGGAAAAACGGGAAAAGGAATAAGGTTGATGATTTGTGCAAGAAAAGTAAGAATACACTAAGAAAAAGAGCACCTGGGAAAGGTAAGGGGGTTTATCGATGAAGCAATCGAGTCATCCACGCAGTGGGTATCGGGTATGTGTGGAGGGCATTCTGTTGAAGCGTAAAATATTAGGAGTGGGGTGTGTCAAGTTAGGATTGGGGTGGGGTGCGTTGCTGATGATGCTGGTGTGTGTGGTTTGTAGTAGTTATGGGTTTGTGGGACTGTGTGGGATAGTGGTGTTTGAGGAAATATCGATCAATACTAAGGGACACGGTACTTTTGTATCAACTACTTTTATATCGTTCAGAGGTAATAAGATTCTACTAAATGCAAAAAAGCGGGTCGATAGGAATTTTGTAAAGAAAGTGCGCTTCATAGAATCCAATTAATTGACAGACGACCAAGAGAGAAAGATGTGTTTGCTTGGTAAGTAAGTTATATAAAGCTGTTCTGAATTTATCAAACAGTTTGAAACATTACAGTTATTAGTATGTATCCCACTTTAATGAAGTTAATCATTTAATAGTTTATATAAGCGCAACGTCTAAATCACGGGTGTTGTTAATGAGCTTAATTCTTTAGTCTCTGTTTAAACATGTGGTCCATTATATCAATGTTTTGTTTCATATGTTGCGCTTAATCTTGTGTTTATTTAAACACAATTTTATGTTTTCGGTATACGTGATTTAACTATAAAGGGAGAAAGCCTCTATTGTTCGGTGTTTGGAGCCATTATCTTGGCATGATGATATGTCAGGAGAGTCACTTCGAACCCTTGACGATAAACCGAAATTTACAGGTTTCTGTTACTTTTTATTAGCCGATTAACTTACGTAAATATAAAGAATGATTAAATTTTTATTTATTATTTACTTTCTACTACGCCGCTTATGACGCATTTTGCTTAGAAATAATATAGTCAACAACACGTTAACATATAAGGATGTAGTTGTTGTGGTTTGTTACTTCGCACAGTTTGTTTTGTTATTTTACTCACATAGCTCGGAATATTTACGGACCTTCGCATTTGTAAGGCTAAACTCGAATATTAAATATTCCTGTCGACTTGACTCTATGTGTGTGTTGTGTTAAATGCAAGGCAAAGAGTTTGATCTCGCTTACACATGGATAGCAGAACTATTTGGTACCGAACATTCCTGATACGTATGTTTAAAGAATGCATTACCAATCAGTTATGGAAGAAAATTTCTAATATAGATCAGGATAGCAGTAGCGTCGGTCTATAGAAATCTTTTATTTTATTATGGTGTTGTGGTGTAGTTGTGTGAAGAATTATTACATTGTTTGGGCAAATAACATCATACAATGAATCTTGGAACGACCAATATTTAATATACTGTTTCTTTCGTGCGGTTTCATGTTATAATTCGGATCGGTAACATAGCGCTGTACTAGGTGTATTGTAGATGATTGTCGCCAATTGCACTTGTGTATTTATATGTGGTAGGGTCTCGGGGGTGTGGTGTGTGTATGTGTGAAATTTTAACAAGTAATTGGGTAAGACACGTAACATGTTGCGTCTCTCCGAATATTATAAACTACAATTGTTGCAACTAGTCTAAAATGTTGAGATGTATTTTTAAAATAAATATTGTTGACTAAGGCAAATATTTCTTACTGATGTTGGTATTGCTTTTGATGTGACATTCACTAAACTGTACTGTGTCTTTCTCACGTCGGCTCCTCGGGCCATTGGTGGATTGACAGAGTTCGACCTGTGTCACAGTAGTTTACATAAGGGAGAAGGTAGAACTTGTTGTAGTACACAGCTCTGCTGTTAGATTAAATATCCAAAGAACGATAACGCCACAAACTCCAAACAGTTATCTTAGTACCCTTTTCCCCACCTGATCACCTATTCATAAAATAAAAAATAGTCATCCCATAGCTGTTAACCGTTAACATCGCCCTATATAGAGCTTCTTGTTAGTACTAATTTAACTGAATGAAAGCTTGCCCACCATGGCCTTATTCGACTCGGTCACGCTATGAGTGAGTTCATACGTTTCCAACAGAGGGGACTTAAGTATCTTCGATTTGCTAGTCTCCATAATGAAGTGTTTGTGGTTCATAAATATGCATACTGATATCATATTTCATATACACAAGAAAATGGGTTCCTATCTTCAAACTCTCCACAACAAGAGGTGGTGTTAACCGTTCAGGAAACTTTTAAACGAACATCCATCACCTGCTACCATTTAGCCAATATGCTGGACCAGATGCGCTTGACCGTTTGACCTTTTGACTCGAATATTTCGCACATGAGCACATCTTTGGCGCCAAATGGACAACGTGTCACGTTTCCGTATTAGTCTACTAAATGGATAATCATAGGAGAATTATGCGCGGTGTCTTCTTATATATAAGTTAAAGAGGGGTCATCAGCTGCCGTTTTAGCGTGGGGCCACGGATTTCGAGCTTAAGCGAAACAACTGAAAATTAAAGTGTGCAGTAGCTCAGTGCTTTTTTGCTGTATGCCGTATTTTTTTTGTTAATAAAATTTCGTTGATCTCATAATAACACTCGAAGGGTTGCGGACTTATGGGAACTACTTTATTGTAATAATTCCCAAACTAAACTGTCGAGTGTTCAAACATTACACAACCTTAATCGCAACTTCGTTCATTTCTGTTACTTTCTATTCGGCATAGGGGGGTCATGATCCTACAGTCATGACAGTTGTTGTCTGCAATCAGTGATGTATATTAGCAATACGGTTGACTCTGAGTATCTAATGTCAGAGGGTAAAGACGTGAATAAATTAGAATGTTAAGAGTGTTGCGTATCATATTAAGTTGAAACAAAGCTCATCTTAAGGACTGACCTATGTCTTTGGTGTGTAATGAATAGCTCGTTGCTTCATATAAAAATCCTTTGCCGGTGAGCTCGAGTTATGATTATTATCAGTTTTGCCTTTGGCAGTTGAGCAAAATACCCAGACATACGTAGTGGGCAAATTTTTTTAGTTGTTAAATCTGACTAGATCTGACTAGTTGACAGATCAGACCGTTAACCCCCTATTAACTCGTCTTGTGTGAATAGAAAAGATTGTGCCAATAAGATCATGTTTCGTCTCAGGTATCGGTGTTAGTTGTGGAGGGTTTACCCAAATGCTCGAATTTCGATTCTCTGCAATACAAGAGAAATCACACTCTCGAGTGTAAGAGGGAAGGATCTCTTAGGTGTTTGTGCTGGTGAAGTTCATTTGCTTTTAGGAGTGCAGTGTGCTTACATCTTATATAGAATTATATCGGTGGACTGATGGTTGATGGTCTAATACTTTAGTGGAGACTTTTTCATTTTGCACGGCGGTAACTACCACAAGAAAACTATATGTGGTGAAGCTTATATCGAACGTCGATCGTAGTATCATTTTACGCTCAGGATTGGTAGTGTATCTCAAAGTAGTGCTTTTGCCCACACGTATGAAAGTCGTTCTCTCTATGATATGTGGTGTAAATCTTCTTATAATGTACAGTTGATGGATCAGCACTCTCGGTTGGGAAATTCCCGAGGAGAATCACACTAGTGGGGAAGAATAAGAATCTACGTGGATCGTGCAGTAAAGTGTGGTGTGTAGGTGGAGAAGAGTCAGTATCCCTCGTGTAAGAACATCGATGAGAGTTGATTGGATGCGCTCCGTATTGGAGTGTTTGGACGAGAATAGAAGGATAAGGGGGAGTCCTGCGAGAGTATAGTGTTTTGTCTCGTGATTGACACAGGTGAGTGTTTGCAAAGCCAAATAGAATGTCGGCCACAAGGCCACTCTTTGATACAAGTGCATCGAAAGTCAATTTTTTGCGGGTAAAGCAAGTGTATTCACTGTATGTACCTCGTGTGACAGTATTGCAGAACGTGTGGAAAGCTCGTAATTCAGTTTTTTAAACTCTGTAGGAGATACCAAGCAATCTAACAGGATAAATCGATTCACTGTGGATATCAAAAAATAAAGAGACTGGAGTCTGTACCAACCTTGAACATTACGAATCTATCCTGGAACGCCAGTATAAGAACACATCTGGGCTTAGGTCCAGCAATAGAAAACTCGATTAGGACAGCTCTACACATACTCCATACCATAGAACACTCCCAGGCATCCAGTTGCTCTATATGATAAGCAAATCAAAACGAGTTGCTCTACCGGCCACGTTACCTTATGTGCATCGATTTCCAACTGATACTAATTTGCACATCGGGAATATGTGGGGAAATTCAACCCGGGAAAAAATCGTTTTTACAAATACAGATTAAAACTAATGATTTTTTCAATAATGGTTTACAACTATAAAATAATTATGTACCAAGTTTGGAGTCCCGCACGCTTGTGGTCAGGAACCCGGTTGTTCACCCCAAGCTGTGTGAAGATCACAAATTTTATAAACACATTTTGAGTATTGGAATCATCTTGATCTGTAGAATCTGCGACTATCCTATTTCGGTTACTCTTAGACTAATGATATCGTTGATGTGCCGGTTGCATAGACCGCATAAAAAGATGGGCTTTGGATATTTGTCACTCTATGCACAGTTTACTAATTATACGCAGTCTCGTATTCCGCCCTGTTCCACATCTAATAAGAGAGTTAGATAGACGATGCGACCTAATCTGGCTGGTGAGGAGTCATGTTGTATCAGCAGCACTATGGGGCTATCTCTAGTATGGGGCGTATCTAGGAGCTTTTAACACACGGATTCGAATCCATAAGAATTCGAACTAAAGGAACAAGCAGGCCCACTCTTAGAGACCACCTTGCCCATAAGCAAAGTGTAGTTCGAACTTGGTTCTTGTCGTGCTAATAATTATAGGAATGCGCGGCGCAACTTAAGAGGTCAATTTTTATCACTGCGGCTAAATAAGTGTCTAATCTCTATCTTACTCTAGTCTATTTGTTATTAGGTGAGTTTTATTGTGGATGGGCTGCCGTCCCCAATGCCTTGCCGCCGTGCTTCTTTCTCGAGTTGTCAAATTCGTGTGCCTTACTCCGATATTTTAATATACTTTGCAAATCCCACTTGAACAGCGCCTGATAGTATGTTAACTTGGGTGCTGAGAGAAGTTTGTATTTATATTGTCCATACTCCTTCACGGCATGTCGATGATACATTCTACTAATAAAGATTACATGACGTTAGATAGTGGCGGCACTGTCTAGTCGCTCTGTTTTAATGTGAAATAGTATTAAAAAAAAAACAATGAATATTTTACCTATAATAAATCATTGGCACTGCGTGTGTCTATATTCTTCTATTTAGAGTTCGTAGCGTAAGATTGCGTAATCAACGTGACATGCTTATCTCGCCATATTCAATTTTTAGGCTGGCGTACAATGAACCATGTTCCTGGTGGTAATGACTCCACCTCCGGGGCTGATTCATTTACATCCAGTACACAGTATCCGACGCGAATAAGTTGAATAATGCAAATGCCATTCAGATTAACAGTAAAATGACTCTCTCTATCAGTAGATACCTTGCACCCGAATATATAGAAATCCCTCCCACATTTTTGAGCGGCTATTTGATCAGATAGATACGAAATTATAAGAATTTGACTTAGATTGGTCCATGATGAGGATAAAAGAAATGAATAGATGTTGTCTTTTTCTGTATACTGTAAAGAGTGGGCATTATCTAAGCTCAGAGTGTGCAATTTGAACAATCTCTCTGTATAACACGCCTCATTATCTATTCCTACAATAGTCATTGCTTTTATCTAATACTATACTCCTCGTGTTATTTAATGAGACATTCATTCTCATGCCCCTGGGCCCAGATTTGTTAGTATGTTGATACTGGAGAGAGTAATCGAAAAAGAGATTTAAAGGAGGATATAAGATGTGCTATAGAAGCCGACATGTTTGAGTATTGCTCAATAATATATGATTTAAGGTGTTTGTATGACTCGGTTTTATAACCACCTGTCTTTGTACACAATCCATTTGAACCATAATTTCATAGCAACACTGGTTACGACCTCAACTACTTGCACTCTTATTCCACGTGTTCCTACATGGCTGAACGTCGTCCAAGAACCAAGACCACATACCCCGTTTTTGGGCGTCGTCAGCTAAGTCTCACCGAGCTTATGTGCAATATAAATGAACAAGACATGTTCGCATCTAGATCTTCACCATCTTAAGATCCTTTACTCGTTTATCACATGTGAATCCCTAGTGTATGGGTTTATGATGCCTGTATCCTCATTGGGTGAATTAGTGTTTTGTAGAGGGCGCTGAGCATCTATAACCGGTCGATCTAGCCTCTTGAATTATTGCTGTATCGCAGTGTGGTGGATTTAGCGTAGTTCGCACCGTCTAGTATTATAACTGTAAACTTCTAATTTCTTGTAATTAGCGACCTCCTACTCAACAATAAATATCCTCTAGTTCTATGATAGATCATCAAGTGTGATAGTGGTAATAGCGTCTCAATTATTAAGATGTCGAATACTCTTAGCGCACACATAATTGGGGAGGATGTATTCTGCTTTATGACTCCCAGAAGTAGTCATTAAAAGACGCCGGACATAATTGGGGTGATCCATCCGATTAGTCCCAGTATGTCCGTTGTTAGAGATGAAGTATAAGCAACAGGTCGCATTTTTTTTGATAGGTGTAATTGTATTTCGATATCGATCTAGTTATCGCTATTCTATACAGGTCTACTCCGACTCCTCTCAGGGAGAGTGACGCGCCGAGTTTTTTTTTTTCCTTGGATTATAGGAGGCTCTTGCCCCATGGAAAAGAGAGCGCCACGAACACGGAATATTCAGTATCCCGAAGCAGGTATTATGCTGATGATTATCCAGTGGTGCTAATAGTAGACTCGAGCTAACGTGTTTGCAATTCCATCAAATTCTATGATCTCTGAATCGGCTAACTCCCCATACCCTTGTCCCGAAGGATCTTCATTTTCCCACTCATAACAAACAATAAGTTAGATAGGTTAGCTTTTACACGCGATACATAAGTATATCCACCCACTATAGATTGTGGTGCAGCTGGATTCGGTATATCAGGAGATTAATTGGGCAGGATAGCTAATAGAACTTGACAACAACTCAACGCAAGCAGGACGAACAGGTAATCGTCTTCACAACGGACATTAGAACGCAGTGTCTTAGAAAGAGGACTCCTAATTGCGAGAAGTCTAACACTCTTGCATTGAATCCCCGCTTTAAAACAAGAATCTGCATATATATTTGTGGGAGGGCGACACTATGGTTGTCGATACTCTACATAGTTAATTATGGGCTTTCAATACGTTTGGAGTATTATATATAGACATCAGACGTGAACCTACATACTATTGAAATCAATAATTGAATTCATACCCTGCACACCAATCTACTCTTGCTAAAGCAATGATTTTAGATTGAAATACCAACGACCACGTGCTCAGTCAACATGGCTGAAGAGTAAGAGCACTGAGACAGAGAAATAATGACATTAGCCCATCCACCAACGTTGGGAGTCTCTGGTTTTTTTAAGGGGGTATGGAGGGGCCGGGCATGCGCCTACGACTCTTCGCAGGCGTAACCAAGAGAGGTAATAAGTCCACTACTGCTGACAACAGAATAAAATCAGATAAACCTGAATAATATGAGGATCTAAAATCATCGCCGATATTCAAAGTCGTTCACACTCTCTCCGGGGTAGGTAATGCACGTTGACGTAATTTAAATTCGATATAATATCCAAGTTTGTTAGGTGTACTGACTCTGCTCCCCGTATGGTAGTTAAGTCAAGTGTCCGCTTGCCTTTATTTTTGCCAGGAGTATGAGCGCTAGTTGGTAAAGGCTTTTATATTTAACTCAGATGCAGATGGAACTGCTTTACATTTGGTGCAGCTCTCAACTTACCTTCTACGAAGACACATCCTCATCCTGTTCTCCTACAAAATTCGAATATATCTTTGTTTAGTATTACCCTTGATCAATCTGTCTCCATGTTCCCATCAAATAGTATAGCAGCATAACTGACCACCCACGTGCGCCTCTTCAAGAGTTGTTCTTAGCGTTTATTTATGTGCTGAACCGGCAGTTTTTCTATCAGGAACCGCCACTCGCGCTGAAGTTCAAGCTTTACCTTTATGCTTCTGATTAACTAGGTGGCGTTTGGCTAAATTCGGCTTTACGAATACTCGCATTTACTCGGGGTTCATCGCCAAGCTGTTGATAGGCTCTTAGATTATTTCCTAATAGGCTCGGAGTAATTACTCTATTACTTTCTTCAATGTTTTGTAGGGTATGATCACACCAATTCAAAAGCTTGGATTAAAGCTATAACAATTAGTGCATTTTAGTGATATTAGTAAAATCATATGAATGACAGCGGTGAGAAGAGAATATATTTGAAGACTGTTTCTCCCACTTTGGATGTATATTATTGTACTTAGTTATTTATGGAGAAATAAGGCCATTTTCCTCACACTAAAGGAATATTTATGGGGGACCAAGAGTTCCGCCTTTGTAAACCCAGCTAGACGCGCTTACGGCATATGTGGACCATATAGAGTTCTCCGAGAAGCTTCCTGCCTCCTCCAGCGCCGCTATCTCGTTTTTGGCCGCATGGCATCCTTTGGCTGGTGTCTGACATAGTCAGAACATGTTGTACTTCTTGGGTATATGTTGGTGGTGTGTGGTACACCATCCAGTACTAAAGTCTGTGGGACTCTGCCTCTTTAGTTCTTTCAAAAGCCACCTCAAAGAAACACTTTCTCCCACTTCGTCACTTTTTCTTGATTTCCTGGGTCCATTTACAACCGCACTCACACCATCCATCCTCTCTCTGGGCTACGATGGATACTTTCTCTTTCCCAAACGTGACTCTTGATGCTAGAGTGGTGTGGTGTGTTCGATACTAGACCTATCTGGGTCCATGCCAATTCCTAGAGCTGAGGTGGTGTTCTCTGAGCGAGTCCATCCCATGCATTTTCTCCATATGTTGACTTATCGTTGTTCTGCGACACACTCTAACTATGGCTATTTCATGCTTATTTGTATTACCCGATAGTGATACTACGTGTGTGTCTGCAGATCACTCCACTTTTTATTAGTGTTTGCGCCTGCGCATAGATATGAGTAGGCGGAGATTTCCGCCAGAGATAATATATAAGTAAGAAAACACTGTTAATATAAGGTAAGACTCAGTATATAACCAGATCTTAGGTTCACTCATTTTAAGTCTCCGTGATTTAAGAGTAGCTCGCACACTCGTCTTCCCCTGCCTGCATGTCTGAGTTGGGATGTTTCGGGGGCAAGCTCAGTGAGTGGTAAGGGCCAAGATGTACTGATGGACAGCCATTTTCTCTGTGTGTATGTGTGTGTAGTTGAACGTGTGGTGTTTGGGAAACCCAACCAAGTAATACTCTAAGTAGGCCGCTTGTTTTGTCTCCGTACTTTGCCATTTCCAGTAGTATAGTGTGGTGTGTTGTTTCCACGTTAATGTGGTGTGTGTGTGACTAAAGAGTTTGTCCGAGAGTCCTTTATTGTACGATCCTTTGGCTAAATCTAATGTAGCAGCAAACATAAGATCGTTCGCTCGATTTATTGATATACGATTTACAACTCATTATTTATGCGGCTATACTGGAAATGGACACATGATAGTTTATGCTAAATCGGTGTGAGGCGTCGTGTGTTAGTCTCGTGTCCGATTTTAGTTTTACTCGTTTTAGTAACTTTGCTGCCGGGTGTTTAGTAAAAGATTAGAAAGGATAATGTTTATTTGTCCCATTCTATATCTCTGTTTGGATAAAAAATTGTACTTCACTTTCTATATTGTGGTGCTAGTATATTTTTTGTAAATTCGTCCCCCTCTTTGCGAAGCACCTCACATTAGCCCCCTTAGGTGCAAATTGCACAATAGTTGCAGTTCTCCTTAGACAGAAATCCTCAATTGTACTATATTCTCTGTGCTTCCCTATCATGATGACTCCGCAATGGTAGGTTTTACTTTTGCTTCTTATCAGGTCGAATTTTTGGATTGATGATATGATAGCATCGACGTTTCCATCTGGCGGTGTAGTGATATGGCCATCTGTTAGGTTCAGGGAGGTGTGGTGTGTCGTATGACCCATGGGCGGCTCAGCCCCCTAGTATGTGGTTGTTTTGGGTGTTGAGTGTTTCTATTTCCGTATTAGAAATACATCAGTATGGTGATCGGACAGATATCCAGGATAAATTTCTCCCGTTTTGATAGACACCACATAAATTGATTTGTTCACCTGTACATTACCTCGCGTTTTTGTGTGTGGGGTGGTCGGGACTATCTTTATCGTTGTGACGGCGTGAACTAAACTACTGGTGTTTAAATTCCATACAATGAGTGTGTTGAGGTATACCTACCACACACTCTAAGTGATGATGTGTCGCGTGTCTCTGATTACAAAGCGTCTCTCCGCCTACCACTAGGGATTCTTACTAGCACGGTGAAGAATATTACCTCAAATTATTATCTCTATATAACTAATTAGAAATAAATACTCTGTTCCTCCCATCTTAGTTTAAATTCATGGCTCTATGTCTTACAAATACTCTTCATGTCCGGTGTTGGTTTTCCTGCAGCGCTTCGTTAATTTCTCCTGATCCTCACTGACTGGACATAAATTGTCGGTTTAGTTCTCAGCAGCAATACGGCAACTATATATAGAATGAACATATGTTGATGCTATATTTTGAGTACATACCAAAATGTCTGTGGCTTTGATGATTTATATTAGTGGTTTCATATCATCAGTACGGTGAACTACTGACAGTTTGTAAACAAATGTACCAAGAGTTTTAGGACCGGAAAACTGCGCCTAGTGGTCTGGTTTTTCTCCGAGGAACCGGAATGAAAGCTTACGCTTTCACTGATGGGTCATCCCTCACTCCGGGGGCATCAAGTCAAGCAAATCTCTCTAACCGATACTCTTCTTCGGCTTAAACTTTTATAGTGAGCTTTCATTGGATCATTAGTCTTGACGATAACTTAGTGTTTCTCATATACTTGGATATTTTTGTCATTTAACGCACCACCTGGCCAACTTGCGGCCTCAAGACTTGCCCTGTCAGAAGTATGCAATTTTAGTTTTTCTGTGCATACTAGCCGTTATACATCCTAATATAACATTTATCGTTTTATTCATTACCAAAAAATTTAGATAGCAGGGCAGCCGTCGTCTTTAGGGTTACGGTCATACTTGGATGTTGAATAATCATATTGACGCTCTGGGATTAAAGCAAATCCTCGTGTAGTGTACTCCTTACAAGCTAGAATCGAGTTGGTGATATAATTCAGGATCAAAGACTTTGTGTTACGGAGCTGTGCGTAGGTATGATGTGATCCGGATCGGACTAAGGGAAGCGAAAAATATTTATTCTACCTCTCTTATTCATCGGCTGAATACTACCAATCATACCGTACGTTTTTGTTCCGAGGGTCCGGCCTTTAAGTGCCAAAGCTCGAGACCTCTCTACTATTTGATTTACACTATTTTGGACTGAGGGTTTTGATCACTGTTTTTGCTTACCGTTGCATACTCTTTTTGGTAATCAAAACATTATAATTCAGTCGAATGTTGACATAAGCCTGTTACTGAATAAACCGACATACGCGTTATTTTCACAATTTAATTTCTCTTTCAATCAGGGTCGAATTTTTAAATATGTAAGTATTTTTGAATGACAGTTATTATAAAATCGTTTTTTTTAAAGTAAGCTTAATATGCGAAATGCAGTTCTGTTACGCTTCGTTACAGTACTGTTTGTGTTTGATCGCTATAGAAAATGTAGAGTGGCTTTGAATTCCACTTTTTGTGTGTTCATTATATTAGTCAATGGTTCTGTTTACCAAATTGAGCATTAAGGGGATGATAAAATCTACTGAAGGGTGCAATTAACTTTTAATGTGTAGAAAATAATTACTTGTGTCGTGATCGACAACTGCCAGCTTCGTTGGTGGTAGATTTGTATGTAGATAAGAATATTGTATTGTTAGTATACATTTCATGTAATTGGACTCGTTGAATCTTGAAATTAGGAACAAGGGAGGCAGTTGTACAAGAGGGAATACAATTACCGTTTTCCCTCTAGTAGATTGAGAATCACTGCCCTCAGTGGTTGGGTAGTATCTAAGCAAAGGGAGACAGTACTAGAGCGAGGGGGCTCAACATTTTATTGAAGAAAAAGGTGTTACTTATGCGTTCGGATTTATGCGAGTGGACGGTATCGCGATGGGGTGTGGATTGTACTAGACGTGTGATTTCGCTGCAATTTTACCAAGCAATATTGACCATTGTTTGATAGTTTTGCATGTAATTTGTGCCGACGTTTTTTTGTACAGAGTCTTAGCATTTGTAAAAGATTGTGCATACTCGAAGAGATTTAAACATTGTCAACCAGGAAGCGCTTAGTCATGAGTTTGGTTTGAACTATATGGTTTTGCAGTGAGGGGTGAATAGTTTACTAATGTTCACGATGCTGTACCCTTACAAACTTATATGACACACTCTCTTGATTTGTCAGATTATGCTAGTATATGTTTAAGATATAATAAGAGACCATGAAAGCAGTTCGTCCTCTGTTGATCTTTGGTGTATCATCTTGGGGTCATGGGCGATGTTTCGTACATCAAGAAACTATTGCTTAAAAATCGCTTATGTTAGGACGATTATATTTTTTATTTCGGCACCAGGCAAGAAAAAACCGAATTAATGTTTTTTATTTTCTATCATCAGAAAATCGGGTGTTAAACGAATCCATCTTTAAACACCGGTGGGCGACGGCAATTCATATCCCATCCGTGATTTGCCGGTCAACAGGAGGAGGGTGTATGCTTATACTTCGGCTGCTAGCACTGATCCAACCTTGGTGTGTCAGGAGTTCTCTGAATTTGCCACCCCTTGTTATATTTGTATTCTATTAGGAGGCTTACAAAGATGTGGATTCAAGGCTTTTCAGTTATTCTTTTGTCTTTCACTATTAATTATTATGTTTGGCCATCTACAAGATAGGATCAAGAGTTATCTGATAAGTTGATTCTGATATCAAAGTATAGATAGAAGCGATTCGTTGTCATTAGAGTGTTTTATGAATTTGTTTCTGCTCACTTATTTTGGTGGAGGATGACTTTCGTTAGTCGATCTCATATAAGAGCGTGCAATTTTTACCGAAAATAGTAACTTGTGTAAAAGCGACGGATCCCTATATCATGTGTAGATGTACTTTGTGCACACCATGGATGTCAGCAGAAGCGCCAATTGTTTATTACGTTGAATCTCTTGTAGAATATTGTGGAAAGATTTTTTGGAAAAATATTTTTTCTGGTTGAGTCTCTAATTAAAATCACTTGTGATCGTCTTTATTTGTAATGAATGGGGTTTGATTCGGAAACTTGTCTGAATCAGTGACTCTTCATCTTTTAATGATATATATTGAATATATTGTCTAGTGTTTTGTTTTAATTTATTGTTCATTATTTATCTATTTATAGTACTGTTCTTCATTTTTTTCAACAGTTCAGTATATCCAAGAAGATTCTCCTTATAAAGCTCCGTAACTCTCAATGTTGTGAAGCGTACTAGTAGAGAAGCGGGATATCAGAGTCATGCAAGTTAGCTCAGATATAATAACGCAGACTTGTCGCAAAGTCAAAAATTATATTATACATAAAAAAAATGTCTTGTTTCAGATTGTCGTCCCTTTTAACGACGCGATTACTCGATACATAAACCAGTGAAAACTCAGCTCTCTTCCCCTTATTGTGGAGTTAAGACCAAACTCATGAGCTTTATACATCTATAGTAGCTTGTTCATTTTGTATGTTTGATTTGTTTTAGATTGGAGGTGCAAAATCATAACAACTAGTTCTTACTATGTTATGCTTCCACAGTTTCAACTGTCAAGAGGTGGTGATAAAGTATTTGTCCCTGCTTAGATAGTCAGTCCTATTCCCATGATCTTAATCGAACTGTTTTTATAGATAAGCTGACATGCCAGAGAGCTTCCTCACTTATTAGATAGGCTATCTTTAGGCTCGCAAGATATGTAAAAGCATGGGGGCAGTTTGTGTAAAATGTAGCTTGGTATGATAGTTCTGAGTCTGTGTAGCTTAATCTGCTGTCCAAGATGATGATGAGGGTAAAAGTGGATAATACTTGGTGGGCTGTTGGTTCTTTGTTTTGCTGAGATAGCTGAGCTAGCAGGATGTGATGTGTGATGATATTCTGGTCTAGGTTGTATTTCAACTCTACATTGTGACAAATGGGTAGTAATTTAGCGACAGTCTTCAGGCAAATGTATTATCATTGTTTTACTGAGATGTGATGATATTAGTGACTGACAATTTTACGACCCGCAGAATACACATGTAAGGCCACACAACATGTTACGTGTTTTATAAATAATGTAACTATAAGTTGCACTTGTTCAGCAGAGATAGTATTCGACTACACAAAACATTAATGTTATTTGTGGGTATGATAGTCTGTGCGGTGTTTAGCTAATACATCTGGTTGACCCTCTATGCCTCTGCTTACACTTTATAGTAACAGACTGTGAATTCAGTTGGGGTAGTTTTCGGCATGTTGTATTCCGTTTATAGTAGAATATTTATCGTATATGAACTGTTATCATGATTCCGCTTTACTTTGAAAATCTGTATATTTTCAGCTGACATATCAATGATATTTTAACAACCTAGCATTCGATAATCGAGTTTCCCTAGCTTTTGGAGTTTAATAAAATAGACGTCACAACGAAATTTCTTTCGGGCGCATTTCAGAACTGCCTGTTTATAGTGGCATAATTGCTGTATGGTTTATTGTGGGGATGCGATCCGCTCTCCTGCGCGTGGGTGAACCGATGTATCCGGACAATCGGTGGGAGGGTGTTGTTCATGCCCCCATTTGTGTTATTCATAAGGGTAGTATGCTGGTTGCTTGCTCTGTTGTGTCTATAGCTGTTAATGTGGAGGCGCGCTGCGTTTTTAATAGCAAACATGTATGGGATGGACAGCCAGACACGATGTAGTCCGGTCTTGACATTCGTTGGGAACTTTCTTTATCTACTTTCTGCCTGTCTGTCCGTTTAGCCTCCGTGGGGCTGTCTAATAGTGAGTTGATAGAAATCCAAGGTGCCGGCTTGTTTTTGAATTGATAAATGTATGAGCTCTTTGTGGGGAGTCGACCCGAGCCCGGACGGCAGCTATGTTAATGATACATTACTATAATGCTGCAGTCACTGGGATCCATTACCATTATCACGTACGGAGGGAGAGTTAAGCTACTTCATTTTTATGATTAGTTTATGTATCACTCAACATGTATTCTTAATCGAGGTGAAGGGGGCGCAATTTCTCACTTTATGGAAATGTTACTGCCCTTAACTGCTTAACTACTTGCACGCTTATGGACTGCTCACTGGTACTCGGCTTACTATCTCTTTAAATGGTTTGACTTCCCAAGGCATCCAATCAAA
>CAJDSM010044594.1:29640-45609 GCA_903981925.1 Ostrea lurida
CGGACACTTGGCTTGCGAAGATGACAATATAATATGAATATCAAAAGCGAAAACTTCCGATAGCTGAAATTCAATTTTGTCTAACTCATGGGCCTAGGGGTAGGATAGGGCCATCCTAGGATATCAAATTTCTATATCGGAATATGCAGGAAATTAATTAGAAAAAAATCTCAAGGGTAGTTCAGTCACATTAAATCATATCAAATGCAAACACCCCTAAGTTGTGTGAAGTAAATCTTTTGATTTAAAAAAATCTAGTTATATTAATCTTGGGTAATAGGAGTGGATCAAATTTTAATATAATGCATGAATACAGGTCCTCAGACCCCGGGATCATGAAAGATCTTAAGCAAGTCAACATTTTAATATAGCAATAAAATGATTGTGAAGTCAATCAGTTCTTCATTATTTTTAAATCAAATGTCTTGTGTCTGTAAATTAAGAGTTTCAGTTCATACGTAATAAACATTTTACAGGTGATTGAAATTCTGACTTTCATGATTGCGGGGCTAGCTAGAACAGCAAAAATCGTGTATGTCAAACTGGTAAATTAAGACATATCATGTTATGTATTTTTATTCAAGTTCGGTTATACCATAACTTTTTGGGTCTAGGGTGTTAGTGTCAAACATTTTTCATAGGAAATCTTTACACTTGCGTGCCAAATTAAAAGTCACAAAACACTTTTTACTATATATTTTCATGAAATCGCTTTTCCTCACAAGCTTTGTGTTTTATTCCTGGACAGATTCGGATGAAATTTACCATTAGAATCAGTAATGTTGTAGTTTCTGTACATTGTTTTAAAAATTTTATCCAACTAGTGATTATCAACGTTTTGATAAATATAGCAGTGAACTAATTATTAGTCAATATCTTGTAAAAGGATATATAGAGAAATAGAGTTTTAAAAATTACTTTGTGTTTCAGATAGCATATTTCTGTTTAGGTTGAATGAAAAAATATTTCAAATATTGTAATAAATCCCATTTCAATTACTCATTTAGTGGTAAATCTATTCATTCATATCGAACCATATGACTTGGAAGACTCGATTTGAAAAAACATGGTTTTCAATAAACATATAATAAAATGTTTTCTACCTTATATTTGGCACGTCAGTGTACATTTGCCAAATGATGATTCAATTTAATATTACAATATACATGTAATTCGTACACTGGAAAATGTGTGGGCATAGTTCAATAGCTAGATGCTGAGAGTTGTACAGTATGTTGTATTGTATCTTATCTATGGTGCATGTCACGGAGAATCAATTTAAGGTCTGTAAACTTTACCATATGACGGAAAAGTTCAATATGCAAGAGGCGTGCATGTCAAAAAGTTCGTCAATGGCAGCTGATTTCATATCTGTAGACAATCCCTGAGAAGGAAATCAAATGTCCACGCTGCACCTATCAAGGTCAAGTAAATCTTACCGAGGTTTTCAACAATGTTGCGTCTGTGGTTTTTTACTTTGCTATTTTCCATCCAAATTTCAGTTTTTGTTGCAGGAAATGATGAACAGTCTGAGAACTTTTTATTACGAATACAAGAATTAGATACCGCCATCGACAAGGAAATTCAGGAGACCAACGAATTGCTGGAGCTCATGCAAGTCGGAGAAAGAGAAGAAAGGGCCTCTCCAGGTACACAGAGTTGAAAGTGTAGATGTGCCATAAGTAAAGTGAGTTAGTAAAATTTCAAAGCTTTGACATATTTTAGCTTGCGCCTTTACTCCTGCTAGAACTACGAACTTAAAGCCTGCTTTTATTTACAGCATGCAACAGTAGCGTGGTGGTTGGTTTTCACGCTCAGCTGACGACAACCAGTATTTCCGTGTCTTCTGGCGAAGTCATAAAATTTAACAAAGTCATAACTAACGTCGGTGATGGGTACAACGCCTCCACTGGGGTATTTACCGCCCCCGAAGCCGGATACTATGAATTCGTTGTCACCATTATGGCGCAAAGCGGCAACACTTTCATGTCGAAAGTTATAGTCAATGGATATAACGCGTATTGCTATGCTTATGGAAGCTCCCGATCTCAAGCGCAGGGAATGTGTGATACAATTTATTATCTATCGCGAGGACATACTGCAAAAGTTATACAATATTCCGGATCTGCTCTGTATGGCAACGGATTTTCCACATTTTCCGGACACTTGATTGCATAGACTGATCCACAAAACATTTGGGTTTTTTCAAAGCAATTGTAAAAACAAGGAATAAAAATTATACGTATTTATTCGTTAAATCTTGTGGTGTTTGAATACTAGAAATTAGAACAAGTAGACTGATTCTGGCCATTTCGTAAGGGAATTCCGATTTCATTTGTAAAATTTTGTGAACAAGGTATTGTATTGAATCGGAGCCAGACCTAAGTCTCGTGTATAGCTATTTACTTGGTGTCATGAGACGTACATGTACATATAACTCTATAATCTATGATTTTAACATTTTTGTAGTCTTAAAATTCAACAATGTGTCATAAAATTTTATTGGCATGGTAACATCTCATAGTCATGTCTTCATTTATTTTCATTAATATCAGGTGTGAACATTTTTTACGAACAGTTAAATACATGTATTTTTGGATAATAGCTTTAATACATGTAAGATACCGATAGCAGGTGGGCAACTCTACCTTCGTTTTTTAAACAAAGTACGTCCCGATTAGCACCAGACTACATAACCCGAATAATCCAGTTGTTATATTCCGCTCCCTATCGATCGCTACATTACAGTCGGAGAGAACTGGAGACGGGAGGGCTTGAATTATTCGAGTTATAAACTACACTGATTACCATATTGCCAAGAAAATATAGATGCTACAGGCTTAGATATACATGTACATATTTGGTCAGTAAGTCAATTTCCGGAATCTCTGAGTAAAGTGGGCAAGGTAAAACGCATTTTAGGAATACATGTATCAAGTATTCGCTATATACTTTTCATACATTGGTGCTACTAATTAATATTGATCAGGGCCTGGTCCGAATGTGTCCTTTTCGATACCAAAATAATCATAGAAATGTCGACAAGCACTTTCTGAACTGAAAACAAATGTGCTTTGAATGAATGCATTGATTGCATTATACATGTATATTTAACCTTGAGCCGTAAAACATTACGCGCACATTAACATTATGTGAGTATCACAGCCATGCTGAAAAAAATCCTAGCGACATACCCAGTTTATAACCACATGGATTCATTAAACAATGATACACTTTAAGCGTGTCCTTCTTTATCCTCCTATCTTCAACTTATAAAAGCACGTCACCATAGAAATTCATTCCTCTTTTTGCGTATTCAAGGGAATTGGTCACTACGGTCCTTCGATCAATGTTCACATCAAGGACATTGAGGACAGTTGTAATTCAGGAAATCTATCATAGAAATGAAGCAAATACTGACATGTGTTTAATCTTCATTTATTAAGTGTCCAGAAAAAGTGGGTACATAATAACCATCATATAAGTAGGTTCCTTGGTTGTTGTAGTGCCTGACCCACACGTCATCATCTTTGTTTAAGTGAACCATGGCGACGCAGTATCCTTCTTGTCTATATGTAGCAGCATGGGATCGACAGAGCATATTCCCGTTCTTAACCATTTCAAGGTTAACCATGTTGGAGGCTGGATATGCTTGGTTAGTAAGAACAAATTGATAGAAACCAGAGACCGGTGCACGGAATAGACCGAAATTTTCATCGTAACCATTTCCAACATTTGCAGTAGTTGACTCGAAAGGTATTATTTGATTTGGACTCATGGGGCTGTAGTTTTTTGTCAGACGGGCATGGAACAGTATACGCCCTATGAAAAATGTTCAAAAGCCCTTGAAAATCATTCAAAATAAAAGTTGGGTGCACGTTATGCACTTTCACAATGTAAGTTCTTTAAAACGTCAAACTTTCTAGAAAATTATTTGTACAAATTTAAAATATGCCAAGACCGATTAGTAATGAAAACGTATGTTTAAATAAAAATTATCGATAATGATCATTCCATTTTAAATCTAATTCATACTTACGCTCAATCTTTCTGGATTGTCGTGAAACAGAATCAAACGCTGTATCCAGTCTTTCCCAATTTTTCTTCAGGTTAGATGACATATAATCTAACCTCGATTGCAAAGACTGCTCAACATCGGTTAAAACATTAGCGGAAATTGTTTTAGAGGCACTAATAATAAAGAACACCCCCAAAAGGATCTTTAAATTTCCAGACATTGTTGTATTAACTGGAAAACGAAAATGCTCGCGATCGATAACTATAATATAGAAGAATTGTATTATAAATGATCACATGACTCTCCGATAAGCACCACGCGAGTTGTCGAAAATTAATTCTACATAGACATCGCGTAACTAATTGTTATTTTTAAAGTTATGCATACTAACACCATTATGGGAGGAGAATGATGCAAGAAAATTTCAAAGGTCCTGTTTTGGCACTATCTAACGCACTATAACTTCAACTTCGATTGCACCTTCTGGAAGTCTTTAGATCCGAGTAAACTCAGGTGACCTAATGCAATTGGTCTTTGTCCGTCGTCGTGCGACGTCCATCAAGCGTTTTGCGACGCGCGTTAACAATTGAACAGTTTTAACTTCTTGATAACTACCATTCAATTTCCCATTCTTTTCAAATTTAATAGAAAGCATTTTTTGGACAATGGGGACATCAATTGTAAATTTCAGGACTCTTGCACCCCTGGGGACCTAGGGTCAGACTAAAAACTGCCAAAAAGTGATTGGTGATCCCCGGGGTAGGGGTTCTGACTTGAGGGCGGGGCCAAACTTACTACATAGTGTTTATATGTTAAACATAATGCATGCGGGTTATGAATTTTTTCTGCAATGCTAGTTTCCTTCATCACCCATTAAACCGACAAAGAAAGCATTTTATATTTGTATGTTCATGCATTTTCTAAACATATAAACTAGACTAAAGGACTAAAATATCATAATGTTGATCATTTCGTGACTTTAATTGGAACAGCCAATTCAACCTTTGACCTCAAAATAGCTTCATATTAGGTAATGACCATGCAGACAGGTGACGCTACAAAACCGGATCCCACTGGTTTGCAACAAACATGCATTTATTGGATGATGAACACAATGTCAATCTCAAAGGAAAAATAAGAGAAAAGAAATATTTGAAAAACATCTTCTTTAATGCATGGCATAATTAATTTAAAACTAAATGAATATTTGGTATGAGCAGGGAGTATCTATCATAATTGTAAATTTCATGATCCTAGGGTAGGGGGTTTTATTAGGGTGGAGCCAAACTGGTAATGATGGAGATGTGTGTTAACAATTGAATTATT
The DNA here is from genome assembly GCA_903981925.1 of Ostrea lurida. Taxonomy (NCBI): domain Eukaryota; kingdom Metazoa; phylum Mollusca; class Bivalvia; order Ostreida; family Ostreidae; genus Ostrea; species Ostrea lurida. The sequence goes on from CAJDSM010044594.1 coordinate 34,985, forward strand.
TTTCTTCTTGATCACTTATGATTCCAATCTTTTCAAATTTTGGTATGAAGCATCTTTGGGACAAGAGGCACATACATTATACATTTTAGGACTCTTGCACCCCTGGGGCCTTAGGGGTGGGGCAAAATGTCATCAATTTTCAAAAATCTTCCTCTACAACTGCACATGTTTAAGAAAAACTAAATGCATAGTGATGTGCAGCAAAAGGGCCTCTACCAAATTGTAATTTTGCGTGTTCCCCCGGGGTAGGGGTTCTGGCCAGGGCGAGGCTAAATTTGGTACATAGTGTTTAGTGTAAAATAATGCTATAATATTATTTGAAACTAAATGGATATTTAGAATGAGAAGGGAGCCTTTTATCATAATTTTACTCCCCCGGCAACAAAGGTGGGGGTGTTACACTGAAATCGGGATGCCTGTCCGTCCGTCCATCCGTCTGTAGATGCAATGGTTCCGGGCTCTAAAGTGTTATCCTTTCCATCTAGAGTCACCATATCATGCATATGGACTATACCCATGGAACGGAGATGTTCCCTATCGAATTTGGGTCAAAGGTTAAGCAAAGGACATCAAAGTAGCAATATGGTTTTCAGAATCGAGAACATTATCCAGTCTATATAGAGTCATATATATATCATACATATTGGACTACCCATGGGACGAATATATTCCTTAATAAATTTGGGGTCTAAAGGTCAAGTGCACTGGACATGGAAGTAGCAATATGGTTTCCGGGGTCTAGAGCATTATCTTTTCTACTTAGTCACCATATCATACATATGGGCTACCCATCTGATAAAGATGTTCCCTATTGAATTTGGGGTCAATGGTCTAAGGTCAAGCACACTGGACATTAAAGTAACAATGCATAATACATTTTTTCAGTGCGATTAGAACAGGTTATAATTAATCTAGGTATGATTGTTTTTAGCATTTTATGTTACGATTACACATGGTTTTTTTTAAATCATTGTTAAACCTTTTGATATGTATATGCTGATGATAGTGCTATATGATCCTAGTGTCATAACACAGAAACTAGGAAATGTACTACAAAAATGCTCTTTGTGGCTTGTAGACAACAAAATGTCTCTTCATCTTGGCAAAACAGAAACGATTTTATTTGGACCACCCAGAAGATTGAAATACAATTCAATGTAATGGTCATGGAATCAAAGGTTCTGATAGTGTGACATATTTAGGTATATGTATAGACAAGTTTCTTGTTTGTGAAAATATTGTTTCAGGTATCATACAAATGGAGAATTCTAGACTTAGATATTTATACAGAAATCAATCTTGCCTAAGTATGCAGTCTAGAAAGACTTTATGTTCTGTTTTAATACAATATTATTTTGATTATGCAGCTTCTTCATGGTATAGTGGTATGGGCAAATAACTTCAACATAGATTGCAAGTTACACAAAATAAAGTTGTCAGATTTGTTCTAAATCTAGGTCCTAGAACCAGTATTTCTTGTGAAATTTTAAACTCTTTCAGCATTTTAAGAGTTGATGACAGAGCCACCAGTCAATGTTTTTAATATATTTCATGGTAATGCAGCAAACTACCTTTGTGATAAAATTATACTAAACAAAAATAATACTAGAGGTGCTACCAATAATAATTATGTCATACCATACCCAAGATCAAAGACAAAGAATCCTCAAGTTTTTATTATAATGCCATTAAAGATTGGACTACTTGCAGAGGTGTAGATAACTATATCTATGTATGCGTCATCTCAGCGTGGGAGATAAAGACCTCTCGGCATTTGAGAGAACGACATGCGTAGTTTCATTTTTATTTTTGTACTAATTAATTTGAAAATTAAAATATCTTTACTAGAAAATCTCTCCCAAAATTATGAAAATCTTGTACAGGACTTAGAAAAAAGGTTATCTGTCCAGAGAGCTCTCAATGCCAAGCTGCGGTCTCAGCTAACGGATACAGGAGATGACAATCGCTTCCGCAGAGGTTTGTATTATTTTCTTTTTATACATAGTATAATTGGCTATTAAATCCTAATTCATCTCTTGAAGAATAAGCATTTAATGATGTTATAATATAAAATGGCGAAGTAACAAAGTATCAAACGCAATCATAGTCCAAAAAACACATACAATATCGAGTGTAGGGCAACACGGACCTTCGACAAAAGCGAAGGCAGGATCAGGTCCCATGGAGGAGTAAGCATCCTCTGCTGACTGGTCACACCCGCCGTGAGCCTGTAGTCGAAACAAAGTAAACAGTGTTACCCGTCGTCAAATCTAGTATGAAAATGACAGTCTTGATTTTTAGCAAACTTGAAAAAGAAAATTGGTCAATGTTTTATTACAAACTTATGTGACATTTATTTTAACATCCTATGCCATTAAAGTTAGGGCATCCTTCACTTTTCAAAAAGATTATTTGTTGTCAATTGAAAATGTCCTTGAATTGTACCCTATGTCAAACATCATTATGAATTATGTAGCAATAGTTCCTTCGCCTAGTGCTCGGAAAAATATGAATGTCGCGGGCGTCTCGATGAGACCTGATCGAGACCGAGGTCCGTTTGGTTCACTCTTTGTTCCAAAACTGACGATATACTTTAATTAAAGTCAAAAATTAAATGTTGTATATTACTGGCGTGTTGAAATAATATAAGAATAAATTATATACACGAACCGTGGTTTTTGATGACTTTTATGTATAGGATATGTGGGAGGATATGTAGCCAATTTAAAATTTTGGTTTTTAAGTACGAATTGTCAGAGTGCTCTACTTTTAACTAAGAAAAATTGTGAAGATAAGCAGAAGTTTATTATTTAATCGAGTTTTACATATATACTAGTACATATAATATATTCTTTAGTTTTAGATATATAAGTGCTGTGATAAAATTACACAGTCATGTGTTTTAGTATGTACACACTTATATTAGCTAATTACACTATGTCTGAAATGAAATCCAAATGAAATCACACTCCGTTAAAATGATGGCCTTTCAGAAATTTCTAACCCTGAAAATGGTTTTTTCTTCTTCAAAATTTCAGCTAGTACTTGTAGTCCCATTGTGTTTCAAGCACACTTGAGCAACAACATTTACCCGATCGGCTACAACCAAATTGTAACTTACGACCACATTGTTACAAATGAGGGCAATGCATATGACACACTGACGGGAATGTTTGAAGCTACCTCATCCGGCCTCTACCAATTCATGGCCACGATGTGGTCTAATGATGGCTATAACATCGATTTTGAAATTATGCTAAATGGCGAAGGTGTGTGTGCCGGCCGCACAACAACCACCAATCAGTCCATGGGCGTCTGCTCCGCAATTCTCCAGGTTCCAGCAGGAGGAAGAGTGTTTGTGCGACACAAGAGCAATACTGGGAACTATGCCAAGGGCGGCAATTACGCGGTATTCGCTGGTCACCTGATCATGTAAAATCATCATAATAAAAGATATGCTTATTCAATACATGCTTCAACATTAACTCATTTCATGTACGTATGGTTGGAGGAGAAATGAAGTTATTTCCCTTTTCAACATGGAGATAGAATTGATTAATGTGGTAGCTTGTAGTTTATTTCAGTCTTTTATATTGATGTTTTATTTCAACAGAGCATCAACCCAGTAGTTTAATTGAAAGAGAACTTGTATATCATGTGTTGAAGTTCTTATATACACCTAAATTTTAAAGGTAGACAATCACTGTTTCTTCGCCAGAGACTCGGATTTTGCTAGAAGTGAAAGTTTCTGTGTGATTGGACCTTAACAACTGATATCCTAGTATGCTTGTCCACGTTAATGACCCACGTCTAGCGTATTTAGGTCAAAATGTGAGGTCCTTTCCTGCAGTTTAACGTCATTATATCAGTGAAATATTCTCAATGCGATGTTAAACTCCAACCAACCAAATGAAAGATCGAGTTTGGAAAGACGAGGAAAATTGTGATAATTTTCCTGTGTTAGATTAATGATATTAAGTAGGCGGCCAATAGAAACTTATGAGTGATAAGTCTCACGGCACTGATAATTTTAGTGCATTCAAAATCAGTCGTCATTCTATCTCGCAATATGCTACGCGTGCTTCTTCTGGTTTTTTGTACCACTTTCACTTTCGGGAACGCGACCTCCAAATTAGACACGTTGGAAAAAAGGCTGGAAAAACTGGAAAAGGAACTTAGTTTGTGTCAAACACAGGAACCCTGGAAACGAGCAAGTGCGTGGTAATATTTTGTAGATATTACAATAGGTAGTAGGTACTGTTTGAGGAAAAAATGTACAAAAATTTTCACTCATTCAAGATTCATACAATGCAAACTCTATGAAAGAAGACGCTCTATAAACGACAAGAAAAACGTATACTAGTAATATACTTTATGAGATGACTAGGTAGTATGAATTATTCTGTTTAAATCCATTTAGTTGTTCATATGTTGCCTTAATTTGTGTTTTTTAAACACAATTTACTTATACAATTTAACATATAAAAAATTTGTAGCACATACATCATGATATCACTGAACATGACGATTACTACTTATCTATTATAGATTTATTACTCTCTAACTGCTAAATATAAAGTTTGCTCAATTTTTCTCCTCGATTTTATTATTCGAATCCTCGGAATTTGAATGTAAGAATTTAAGAGGCTACTCTGACTTTTTAAAATTTCGCTCGTCTATAAGAATACGCAGATTAAATGCGCGTAATGGATGATATAGCATATTTTGGTAGAGGCTTATTACTGTTTCGGGGGGGGGGGGGGTAAAACTGTTTCCGGGAGGCATAATGAATGTTTCCGGTGTGATTCAACAGCGTTCTAGGTATACAGTGAAAACATCAAATCTGTGACATACAGCGAAAACTGATACAAGAATGTTATATAACCATCTACCAATTCACTAAACTAAAAATCAATTTGCTTTTTAAAACTCGACTGTGACAATAGTGTTGTGTTTTATATTCTCAGGTAATCCTACCGCTCCTGTTGTAGCCTTTTCGGCCTACCTTAATGGTAATGTTAACCCTGTGGCTTACTACGAAGCGATTGTCTACGATGTTGTAAAACTTAATACAGGAGATGCCTATAATGCTCATGTTGGACGATTCCAGGCGCCAGCCGCTGGCATATATCACTTTGTCGCTACTGCTCAGTCTTATTCAAGTGATTATATAGAGTTTGAATTGGTACTCGATGGATCTCTTTTGTGCCGCGGGCGTGGATCTCAGTCTTACCAGTCAACAGGTACTTGTGCTGCCACTATTCATCTTTCCGCTGGTTCCGATGTCTGGGTCCGCCATTATAGCAATAACGGAAACTATATCCGAGGATCGGCTTACTCCGTCTTCACCGGATATTTGGTTCATGCTGATTAAAAATATTAATTGAAATTAATAAAATGTTTATATCTTTTTCTACTTCTTGAGTTGAATTTGCACGTGCGAAATGTGAGGTGATTTCGCTGAAAGAGATGTAAATCACAATGACATCAATTTCTTTCGTAATTGGATTAATACCAATATATTTATATTATTTAAATGTTCTGATTTATTTCACTATAGTTTTCATATTTTATACACACAAATAACAGAAGTTGTGATGCTATAATTATAGTTGCAAATGAATGCCATCATTGAAAATACACGAGAGTATGAACGTTGCACACCGCCATACGCCATGTGTTTTAAAAATAAATGATACCATAGGACACCGGGCTACCCCCGCTCCGAAGGATAGGGGGTATGCTGTTTTACCCCTGACCATCCGTCATTCCGTTCATCACACATTTATGTTAGTCATATCTCCAAACCTTAATACATGTAACATAACCATTTAAAATCATGTACACTGCTTTATATTCGTGAGATATATTGTCGGATTTATTTTCAGATCTATCGGACATCGACTTCCTGTTTGCCGAGAATTTTGAAGTTTTCATATGCAGTGTTCAAATACATCATTTTAGTAACATACATGTAATTCTCAGGAACTATATATCACAGGCTGCTACATTTTGCATGAAGCTTAATATAGGTATGGTTTATTGTACAAAAACGCGAAGTTAACATTGTGTCAAACCTAATCATAATTCAAAAAAACATATACAAAATCGAGTGTAGGGCAACACGGACCTCCAACAAAAGCGAAGGTAGGATCAGGTGCCATGGAGGAGTAAGCATCCCCTGCTGACCGGTCACACCCGCCGTGAGCCCTTAGTCGAAGTAAAGTAAACGGGATTACCCGTAGTCAATTCTAGTAGGAAAATGACAGTCTAACAAAGGGTATGAAACAAATCAGTCAACATATGACTTAGTGATAATTTGTAATCGCAAACAAGGTCATTGTAGCGACCGTAGAATTTGCAAAATGATGACTTTAAACGAGATTCGTTATAACCCTGCAGCATGGGGGTGCATTTTTCAGATTAATCGAAAACCACATCCTGTTTAATGAGAACTTGGGAAATTTTCATATACTGTGCTCATTCGTAACTTAATTCTCGGCAACTATATATACATGTATATCACATGCTATATCTCATCATCACCGGCATATGGTATATATGTCTCTAAACTTATTCGATACACAAGAGCTTGTTCTGCGTAAGATCAATTTTTGAATCGAGGCAGGCTACTTACAGATACCGGCAGTGGTGATGTCTCTCCATATGAGTGAAATATTCTCTAGCGTGATGTTAAAAAAAATATAATGATTAATGAATGAATGAATCAATCTAACTATGACCTTCAATTTGACAATTAGATATATCGACGACGTTGTATCTATTAATAATAATTATTTTCATTCATATGTCGATTTGATATAAACTAGTGAACTCAAAATAAGACACCACAGAATCTTCCACATTTGCTTCGTACTTCAATATTATATTGTAGATCAACATTAACGGCAGACTACTACTATCTTTATGACAAACGGCGTAATTTCTGCTTCTCCATCGTCAGTAACATTCCATCATCATTTGCACATGGTGTTTACATCTCTCAACTGATTCGATACGCACTAGCTTCTGCATATGATTAGTTTTTGAATTGAGTATATTGTGTATCGAATAAGTTGAGACATACACATCATATGCAGGTGATGATGGAAAATTGCTACATAAACATGGGGATTTGACCTGGAGAAGCTGAAATCGCCCCGATGTCATAAAGTTGAGTAGTTAGTTTGCCGTTAATGTCAATGTTCAATAAAATATCCAAGTACGAAGCAGATATGGAAGACTGTGGAGTCCTTTAAGTCTAGTTCGCTGGGATATATTGAATCGACACATATGAATGAATCATTACTACATGTACATATTATTGTGATGATAAACGTAATTCAAATATTCGAATTAAAGGTCACCGCTAGAGATTTCTTCTTTTCATGTTGAAGCTTTAAATGAATTCTGCCTCTATAAGAATATAAAAACAGGTCAGCTAACAAAGGCGCACAATTCGTGCCCATTGGAAATCCAACAGACTATTGGAAGACCCCGATTGCCAAAAACTACAGATATTTGTCAATGAGGAAACTCCAGCATTTCTTTAAAGGGACATGGACACGTTTCGAGCTAAACATGCTTTAGATTTTCATTTTTTAATGTTTACAATGCTCACTTAGGGTATTCTAATGGTCAGCAAAATTTGAATGTCATTTGTTGAGTTACAAGTGATATACAGCACTTAAAATTCTTCGCTATATAACAAGCTCGATCATGTTTTTATTTACCTACTAGTATATGAATATGCTAGTATACTGTCCATTTAAAGCAGAGTTATTCAAATTACAAGTTCATTTTGACTGTCATTTTCATACTGGATTTGACGACGAGGTAAATCCCGTTTACTTTGTTTCGACTACAGGCCTCACGGCGGTGTGGCCGGTCAGCAGAGGATGCTTACTCCTCCATGGCACCGTGATCCTGCCTTGCGCTTTCGTGCGAAGGTCCGTGTTGCCTACACTCGATTTTGTATGTGTTTTTTGGACTATGATTACGTTTCATACTTGTTGTTACTCGCCATTATATTTTGAACAAACAATTAATAGTTCTAGTGTTTCTCAATCATCAGCTAAAATGTTTAGATTGTTGTTGTTGCAGGGGTTTCTACAGTCACGTTTAAAGCGCATTTCGTAAATTCTATGGTCGTTATAACAATTCAGTTTACCAGTATGACCACCATTGAGTAAAAGCTGTCTGATGTGTTTCATGGCAATTGTCAGTATCGTTTTCACACACTGATTCAGCCTACGGATTGTTCCGTTTAACCTGATCAAGACTATGGGCTCACGACGGATGTGACGTCAACAGGGGATGCTTACTCTCTTTATACACTTGATCCCACCTCCGGTGTGTCCAGGGTCCGTGATTGCCAACTCTTGTTTTTGTATTCTATTTAGAACTTACAAGATTGATCACTGTTCTTACTTTGCCTTTACATTTGTTTTAAACATGGTATTTTCTGTGAAGCGATCTTTATGTAAATGAAAACAAGACTCGAGCCTTGTTTACAGAGCAATAAATGTAAGTGTTGTATTTCACTTGAAACCCACATGACGATAACAAATTTTGCTGACCATTAGAAATACCCTAAGTGAGCATTGTAAAACATTAAAATAGAAATTCCAAAAATCTAAACATTGTTAGCTCAAAACGTGTCCATGCCCCTTAAATATCAATCTCAGAGTTCTTGTGTGTAGAATCAAGGTGGAGTGTAACAAAATAATTTTTTGAATCCACATTTGATTTACACCACTTCTGGCATATGTAGTACTGATAGTTGCTCCTTGACGCTGTCAATATTTTCGTGAGAGTAAATATACATGTAGGGCTGGTGGAACATTTACTGATCCAGCAATATCTTGTTTAAGGGTTTTATGAAGTTTTGGGAATCCAGTATAGCGTACGGTAATTAATATTCGTCCATCCCATTGACTGGAAATGTGTTTAAAATTGAAGCATGGATTTGACAGAATTTCGTCTTTGAAGTAGTAGGAATGCAATACGATTACCAATGGGAGTTTTAAAAAGCAGTTGTAGTATTGAGCTTACAGACAAAAACAATATTACGGGGGGGGGGGGGGCATATACCTATATAAGTGATAGATGGGACGTACGCTGGGATAGGTAGCCTTTTCCAACATTTCGCGTGGGGGAAAAATACGCGGTCACTGAAGGAAATGCATGGTGGAGACTTGAATTGAAATATTGAACTTTTTTATGACGCAGAATGTTGCTTATTTACAGCATAATATTCCCGGCGGCAAGATTCGGAAGGATTACTATCCGTAATCCGCGGTGGATTAAAGAGCCTGTGATGGCAACATCCATAATCATAAATTCAGTCTATCTTCGGTGTTGAAGAATCAAAGTGTGGACTAGTTTTTGGCATATCATCTTCTTAATAACTTGTTCAAAACTCTCAATGGAACAGAGTAAAGTTTTGTGCGGATGTGAGTGGACCTATTATTGTTGGCTTACCCTAATGGCAAGTGAGCGAAGAATGACATCGTGTATGTTTGATATTTGAAATGAACGATGCCTATGACTTCGTTTGCGTCTTTGTGCATTTGGAAAAAGTCTCATCAAATTCACATTATTTCCTATTGGACTAGTCAAATTTCCTACATTTTGTACATTATCGTTTCATCCATACGGAAATGAAGTGCCCAGAATCTTGATTCATTGATCTTCTCGTTGTCTACGATATATAATAAGACATCAGAATTTAGATTAGAAATAAACTGCCAGAAGTTCTCGCCTATATCGTGTTGCAGGACTTTACGAAGTTTTTGTACGTAAAAAAATCATATATCAAACGCAAGCTGATTATATTACGGTAACTTGCCGACTTAATAAGATGATTTGTCGTTGTTTATGCGTGCATGTAAGTAAGTACACATTTGTACATACATGTGCGCGGTAAAAAAAGGACGTTTCGCCATGATGGGGGAGGGCTGAATGGATATCTTGTGCAAAATTGTTCACCTCTTGCGAACTAATTCCTAAAATTTTGATTTGATAGAATAAGGCATATTTTCTCCATTTTTAGTGTGATTTTAGCTACAAAAATTATTCTGATTCTGAAATCTCTTTTCGTTTTGCGCTTTAGCAACACGTCATGCATATTACGTGTAAATTTTCATGGAAATATGCCTTTCCTCTCATAATGAGTTATAAATGAAATTTAATGTAAGATACTTCATTATAATGCGGTTTATTTATTTATGATGTTCATATATTTTCAATGTACAAGAGATCGAGATATGTCCCAATGGTGCTTTGCGTGGTTTATTTCGTGAGAAATGATATTGATAATGGCCAAAACTTCATTTACAATTCAGCGATAGGAAGGCATACCACCTTTGATGCTACCAGAAATTCAAAGCAAGAACATGACTAAGCAATAGATATAAAATTGATAAATATTTCATGATTTTGGTGTTTGAAACATTAAATTTCTGCACCATTAAAGCTTTCCACGAACAATATGTAGTAATGTGCAGTTTTTGCCTTTTTGCAGCCTCGCTTTCATGATTTTGAAATCTAAATTTATATCCATGAAAATTAGTACAAAACGAAATAATCTACATTATTTTCATATACTCCAATAGCAAAGTAAC
>CAJDSM010044596.1:0-12802 GCA_903981925.1 Ostrea lurida
CAGAATACGTCGATGAACAGAAACAGTTACCAGGTTTTTAATTGTGATTTCTGCTCGTAGTCATGGACGTTTTGTGAATGATTGACGCATATATCAGCGTTCAACAATTCTAGCAGAACGGCGAAGAGTAATTAAACCAATTGTTTCAAGTTAATAAATTAGACTAGATAGTGTTTTAGCATCAGTATAATTCATGGTTTTTTTCCAGAACATATGATAAGGTTATTTTTTATGGACAGGACTATTCATCATTAAAACCCATTCAAAGCAGATTTTACTAATGTACACACATGTGAACAACCCAGTCGTTGCAAAGTTCGGTAAATATACATAATGTATCTGTAAGCCAAAGTAACGTATCTGTATATTGCAAGTATTTTAAGATAAATAACCAAAATACTGAATAAAAGCTTAATTACCTCACCATATTGAAAATAGTTTACTTCTGTATCATACTGAAATTTCAGCCAAAACAGTCTTACCCAGATCTCCAGCGCGGGTTGTAACTCTATATCCTGAATCAGTAACCGTATCTGTTCAATACATACCCTTGATAGATATACGCGAATCTCTATAGCATGCTACGACAGTTTAATCTGAATAGTATCTATCACAAATATGAATATTGATCTAACAAGAAAAAATCGTTTACAACAATTCATCACTAAACAACGGACCATTCACCTTTACAAAACATTGGCATTGATATAGTATCGGTTCATTTTCATATACAACCCTTTGAAGTTTTTTGAAAAAAACAATAAATAAGAATAGTGGAATTGGTATTAAAAGTTGTATGTTATAAGAGTGCAGATGATAATTCGTTTTAATCATTATGTATCTAAGAAACAGCGGAAAAACCACACTTCTCCTCACCAGTACTGACCATATTATCCTATAGAGGTAAGCGTAGCTGTTACAACTAATACCCTTGAAAAACTGTAACTATGGACTTTAACCATGATTGCTATGCCTTTCTAACCAAATCATTATCACATATATTGATAAATCAGTGTTAAATCCACAAATTATGTAACCAGTGTTTAAGTCCAATCGCTGTTTTGTACTTGCCTTTACAACACATGGTCTTTATATCAGCACATTGATTTTTAAACAGAATACAGTTACACTTTAAGAACCAAAAAGGAATCTTTCATAAATTTTAAAGTTGTAAGTCTGATATTCATATTATTCTCACAATTTATCATAACTAATCGGACTTTTTGACTAATCGAGAATGCTGACAAAAGTATAGATAGTGTTTGCTTATACAACTAATAGAATGTAATGATTGTCATTTACCTTTATTGTAAAGCTTTGAAGGCAGATTTGAAAAAAGGTACAGCACATAAATATAATATACTGAAGTACTTTGACTGTAAGATAAAAAGCCAATGCTGTCCTATAAACCCACACAGCATTAGATGCTGAATAAAGATTTCGAAAAGTTAATATTTGTGCGTGATAAGGTGTGTAGTAAGGCTATATAAGTATGTAGAGTTTGACTGTATGTAAATGTAAAAAATCAGTGCTTTATGGAACATATATTAATTGTGTGTCTCATGAAATTTCGTTAGTGCTAAAAGTTACAGTATTGTTTGTTATGATGGTGAAAAAAGCCTTTGAGTAGAGCGACACTTTGAGTGAGTAGAAAACGGCGTGGTCCGATATTCTGGTACCCATCACACGGTACTTTACTACATTAGAATCAATCGTGGTGTGGCAAGCAAGGATCTGTTTATTAGATTGGGATATAGGTACCTTTTACAATTCGCTTATATAATAAAAACCACTGCGTTGAAAGTGTAGCAACACTCAGATCCTGAACAATTTTATAATGTGTGACAACTTCATTATAGACAACTGATATGAGCTTTTCTCGTCTTCAGTTGTTGTATTTTTTTCCAAAATGGTCCCACTACGGAGAATGAATGATAACAAACCGATTTGAAGTTCTCCCATTTGTCTCATTCTGGAGTCTCGAGCTTGCCCACGGAAAGGGCAACATGGTGGTGGGGTATTACTAGTGACAGGATTCTAATCAGTACGAGCGAAGCCAGTCGAGGGATATGCCAAATGGCCGCCAAAACGGAGAGAAGATGTCAATAGGACAATTGAATACCGGAGCCAAAATATATCAGGAGATATTGTTATACCCAAAGTCCAATAAGAAGCAAGACAAAAAAGAAAAGTTACTTCGGAGACAGCACACAGGTTTAGGGAGCGTACGCAGAATTAGGGTGGTCCGACAATTATGCAAACCGCCAGGCACTCATAGCACCAAAGAAAGGCGATTACACAATTCGACCAGCCAAGAATCCGAATGAATGTCGCAGCTTAGAAAAATCAGTAGTCTTTCATAACATTAAAGAACAAAAGAATTGAGGTCTAACTACTAGGCAAAAGGACAGCACTGGACGACACGTTGACTAACATAATTACTACGAGCCAGAAGGAGACAAGAAAAGAAATAGGGTAGCTCCATGGGCAAACAAAGAAGCGTAAAGTCCTTGTTGGCAATGCTCGCACGTATAGTTGCCACATGTACAGAGGACGATGATGCGGCCGAACGTTGGACTAGGACGCCGAGAGGGCGTCCCCGACAAAACACAAGGCGTGTCGGTGAGAAAAACCCAGCTTACAGATCCGGCCAGGTCTGATGGGGACCAGGACTGGACGAGACGACATAAGGGAAACGAGAGTGTAAATACAGACTGGAGAGAACTGTGCATGAGCGGGAAGCCAAGGAAACGAAAGAGTGCAGACGAGAGCCAGAGAAGCGACAGGAGATGAATCGATACACAGCTATGTCAGACACAAGCACCACAAACAAGAACTAACACAAGAATGAATCAGAAAGAGACGCAGAGCGGAAAGCAAGAAGGGAAGCGAGAGACAGCACCAGGCACAGAAAGAGAGGTAGGTGAACAAACGTGTTTGGCGATGTTTGGCCCCGATGAAAGGGGAGGGTCTGCAATGGAAGAAAGAATAAAGTGACTCTATTCTCTTCATATAACAAACAAAATGTTAGAATAATACAAAATATAACTGGAATAATTGACATAGATGAACTGATGCCTAATTAATAGATTTCTTTTACGTTGGTAAATACCAAAAGATAAATGATTTTGATAACAATACTTGTACAAAGGCAAAGAGAATATCATTTGCCTAATCATTGTTCATCCTTATAATGTTTTAATTGCATGACCTGATTCGCCCTCGCTTATTTGTCGGGGTCCCGTGTTGCCTTATGTTTCTGTTATCATCAAGCAATTTCAGCGGACAACTTGATGGGGTGCATTCGAAATTAGAGTAAAATTCTGTTCTTTTCATTTCAAACAGTGTGTTTTTGACACGCTTTTTTCCCCAAATCTAACACTAGGAATTTACCGCTTGGCATAATGTTATAAAGACCGTTTTTCGACCTTTATGTTCATAGTTTCTAAAATTTCATCCAACAAATCCCAAATATGAACTAGAAGATAATCATTAACGGGCAATCTAAGACAAAGAATAACCGAAAGCCTTGTAAGTAAGAGACCAAAGAACACAAACAGCATAACCTATGGTCGCGGGCGGTCGGGGTGAATTTACGTGTTAGTTAAACTCGTGGATTACTGTCGGTGACACGTAAGTGTGCCTAAGAATGGATGGTTCTTAAATCCCACAAATGAGTATCTATTTAGGTCTACCAGTCATATTTAAACATTGTTCGTGTGATACATATTAGAACAAAAACGATACTAATAGGTGCATCCCTATTCAATTCACAAGATAATATATTTGACCGCCCACTAAATACTACCTAATTTACACATATTGTAACTATCCATTTATTTAATCACGTAAACTGTGTTTAAGTTTGTGAATTATGGCCAACGTCCCTAATCTCTATAGATAATACGAACATATTTAAGTCCAACGTCTGTGAATTACAGTACACTTTTGTACTTTGGAAAATTTCTCTTTTAAAACGACCTACTACCTGGGCAATATGCATGTGCTAAACTAGAAACCGACTTTACGATAGAATTGAAAAAATCTTAACAGTTTATAAAATATAATTTTCAAGACAGTTTTTATAAGCTTTTGAAACTAAATAAGTAATGCCCTATCCTTCATTCATACAATAAGTATTATCCGCGTATTAGCCTCGTTAGAAAGTTTTGACTTTCCACTAATACATAAAAGGCTGGAATAGGAAGGTTCTAGATTTAGATTGGGGTGGAATGCTTATAATAGCCCTATGCGTTTACTTTATAGAACAAACGGAACTCTATGATCCATCAGAGGCAAAAACAGCTCGCTATCTCCAGTCCTTATTCCATGTAACACTTATTAAAGGCCATCCAATTTATCTACAAATGATCAATAACCGTTAGGTAATCCAAACTATCTAAGCTAGACTCTACTATGTGATAAGCAGATATTTTTTAGCATGACTGATATTTACTTACAGTAGTCATTGCATCTATTCAAGCAAACTGCACTTCTTCACGGCAATTCCTTCTTGGTCTACCAAAGAAGCTTGTTCGTGGCTCGGAATGATATAAAATTCTTTAGTCCTTTAATTGATAGAAAATGTTCAGTAAAATACATCGATTATCTCTGAGACCAACAACATGACAGTTAGCGTTGTTGTTTAATTTAGCGAAGAGGTTTGTCGAACCGGAAGAGAGCGCATAATGTTAAAAGGAAGCAGTTTAGTCAATTTAGCATGGCCACCAGTACGAATGGCCGACTGAATGGTAGCATATGGCTAAGCTAGTGTTGTGGATAGCTTGACGTGGCGTACAAGCTTTCAATCACTAGTGCTGAATATTTTTCACATACACAATTGGTAATAGGCAGTTTTATACAAACCCGGGGGAATCTCCAATACAGCAGGTTCCCGTTGGAGTGTATCGCAAAGATGCCAAGCTGTACAGTAATGGGCGGTCATTCGGATGATGGAACACGGAGAAAGTCGTCGAGCCGCCGTTATTTCACTAAGCAGAGCGTAGAGGCCAGTTCACGATAGAAGTAGTTTACCCTCCACTCCACTCAAAAAAAGGTGACGCGCAAGATAACCGCACGAGCATAGGAGGTCGCTGTGACGAAGTTTGATGCAATGTCGCCATGATCACGCGGCAATCGCCATGGAATGGGTGCTGACGTTCCGTACCAAGGATGAGGCAGAAATATTCTCGAGTGCGAGCTTCTATAAGTAGCATGTAAATAGATCAATTTCAAATCCAAACCGTTTTTACATTGATACACTACGAATATCCCGTTTTACAAACTGATTCAAGACTTAAGTTGCTGGCTTACGGCAGGGTAGCATAGAACCCATTCGACAGCGGGGTATGAGCCTAGTTGCTCCCTCACTCAGGGAGTACTGATTGGCCGAACCTCTTTGGGGCTGCAGCTGTCCAAGCGCGTGGTAGAGGGGGTCCGAAACAATGTGTAAACCTCAACTCTTTTTTTTTTATTTATTATGGGTATTATGGGAAGTTACGAAGATTGATTCGTCTGTCTTTTATCTATTGCCATTTATAATTAAATGTATCTGATTTGATCCTGTGCAGATTACCTTAAAATTCCGGAAAATCTCAATTGGGACACAATTTTATGTCAAAATAATGATTTTCCGCAGTATCAGTATGCTCCTAATGCACAATTGACTAGTAGAGATATGTACAACGACTTAAATTATATGCATTCTCCTACCCACCAAAATACTAACGCCCATCTGCGTACCCAGTTTTTTGTCGTTCGAAGGAATAATATTTTAATAGCATTATAGCATAGTGTCGAGGTGAACAAAAAGTCAGGTTACTGCAGTATGCGTAATTGATGGAAACCATCATAACCTAGAAATACTAAAACAAAAAATTCACAATACACAATAATGAACACCATTTCTGAATTCTATTGAGATGTTCATAAAAATATTTTGTTGTCGAAGAACATGTACTTGTATAATTAAGATGACCAAATCCACAGACGTACTACCTTAGGTTCCCATCTTATAAAGGCCACAGTCATCAGGATCCAAATGTAATGGAAACACTGCGATCGACTTTTTTTCGGCGGGTCGAGTAAACGTTAAAATGCCGACGAAGTCTCGGATTTGCTCAGGGTAAAACAGCATTTGTGCATGGCTTAAGCTGCGTTTTCTTCCATACTTCACACCAGTGTGAGACCGACTTACCATGGATGATCAGCCATGTGAGATTTTTTGATCTCACACTGACGACACGTCATTGACTGTGAGCTCATATATTATTCCATAATATTTACGTTACACAGTGAAGCAATTTTTTTTATATCTCCCGTTTTCTATTGTTATCTTTAACATATTTGATTATAAACTATTCTGGCCGGACAGCTTTACGTTTTGTTAGTTTACACATATCTGTGGGTGACAAGCATCTTTCGGCGGTAGTGCTCTCATTCTGCTTTTGTCGTAATTTAGATTTTTAGCTTTAAAGTTCAGAATAAAGATAAAATTCGATAATTTTCTACAATTCTTCCTCAAAGCTCCTGATGTTAGGCGTATCAATCAGTGAATAAAAAAATGTGAAAAAATAGATCCTTCATTATTTGGCTTCGTGTAGGAATAGGGAAATTCCACCTCTGGAAACAAGATTACACTGTCTTAAGGACTCGGCCTTAAAAAAGCCTCGTCGCTAGACTCCGGCGAATTCTTTGTTCCAGGGAGGCGTGGAGAATTTGCCCCGGGATCCCAACTCTCGTACTAATGAAGGATTCTATTATTCTTCCATAGTACCCGGTTTAATCTCGCGTATATTTATCTAAGGATCCAGGCAATGAAATCTATTTCTCATATGATATCACGCATAAGTCAAGCCTACTTCCAGAATTCTTTCTAGAACCCCCACAGTTTAGTATCCTTTCAGCAATCAGTTTTCTATCATAGAACAAAGAACAGGGAGAGGGCTAACATAGTCAATGCCTGCTGCGCGATCCCATTCACATATTTCTTTTTGAATAAGATATTGTTTAAATCAAATCAAAGAACAAAAACGACACGAGAGTTGTTCCATTGATGTTTTCCTATGTATGACTAATTATATGTAACATTGAACTAAACTTTGTTTCTTGAATAAAGAAATACAGGAAGTTTATTTCAAAGACTGATATCTAAAATATTAGATAGGCAGATATGTTGTTGTCTCAAAGAAGTTGGCACATACATGTATATATTCTTCTTTATATGTAATCGCCTTTTCATTTACATATTTCTAAATTGAATTATCTTCGTCATGTGTCACATACACCGAAATAGTGCTACCAATTTTAGATATAATATGGCATATTATCATGGGCATAAAGTGTGCCCCTTTGTTATCTGACCTATTTTTATATTTTTACAATGGAAAATTTATCTTCTACACGAGAATAGACCCGTGGGGGTCCGGGTTAGGATAGGCCCCCAGCAACCCTTTGCGTGTCGTAAAAGGCGACATTCGGGTGAGATCAGAAAAACTGAGGCCCCGTGTCACAGCATGTGTGACATGAAAATATCCCTTCCTGCTCAAAGGCCATGTGTGCCTAGCATAGGCCCAAATTTTGCAAGCCCTTCACCGGCAATGGTGGCGTCTCGTATGAGTGAAATTTCTCGAGTAGGACGTAAACAATAAATAACAACCAATCAATCTACGAGAAGATGAAATTTGTAGCCGTGGCTATATATCGTCTAATTATATTGATAATAATAATTTCATTCATATGGGATTCGATGTATCCCAGTGAAATAGAAATTAAGACACCACAGAGTCGTCTATATCTGCTTTGTACTTGAATGTTTTATTGGACATAAGATATTAATGGCAAACTAACAACTCACTTAATGACAAATGGGACGATTTCAACTTCTCTCATAGTCAACTTCCCATATTTATGTAGCAAATTCCATCATCACCTGTATATGGTGCGTATGTCTCTTAACTTATTTTTCGATACAAGAGTTTGTTATGAAATTGATCACCGTTCGTTTTCTTCGCCTTTTCATGCAGTTCTTATATGCATGACACGTACAATTTACAAATAAAGGAACATGTGTAATTATGTATAAGATACAGATGTTTTCTTCTTATATTATATTATGGTCATTCATTGTTAATTACATTTTCAATGTGTCTGTCTGTGATGTCTTTACCAGATTAAATGATATACATTTCATATGAATCTTGATAAATATAGCACGACAACCATATTACTACGACCAGAAATTCCTCAACAATTATGACAATTAGACGTAATATAAGTTTGAAATTCACATTTAAAAAAAAGCGTGGGGGTTTTGGAAACCAAACATTACATCGGCGCACTAAGTGCTAATTAAAGTGATCCATGTAGTATGCATATGTAAAGCGTTGTCGATCAAACTCTCATGTACGTTATTTCATAATGTCTATTACATGTAGGAGCGAGGTTAACTATACCAGTGTTTAAACTGTAAATTAATTAATTTGCTGAAATAGAATAAGCGGAGATGTACCTGTATAAATAGGGATTTTATCGAACATAAAATTGACCTCGAAATATTTGCCGACAAAGATATACATACTGTAATTATGAATATCTATAGCTTACAAGCTAATTGCTAATATATCAAAGGACTCTGTTCGTTTTTATTAATTTCTTGTTATTATTCCGTGTAAGGGAGAGATAAATAATAAATTATTTTTATATGTAATGTATATCCTTGTAAAGACATTACCAATGCCTATAGGCGTCAATTTACAAATGTGTCACATGCACAATTTACCATCAAGTACCTTAGAAATCCAATGATATATGAGATTTATTTATTGATGAACTATACAGATTATTTGTGGTATTCCTATTTAAATATTCCTCCTACAACTCATTATATGTAAAATTTCACTGCTAGTTTTATATTTTTCATGATATATTTCTCACTGTACTATAAAGAGTTCTTTACCTGTAAATACAATACATATTATAACTAGTTCATGAATCACTTTCACTTTAAAAATCACAATTTGACAAGTTAGTTCTATCGATAAATTGTTCTTTACTTAGATATGAAAAATTGTACAGTCGGTATTGACAAGTCGACAATCTCGAAATCTCGAACTCCGAATTCTTCGTGATGTAAAAAATGTATGTGATTAAAAAGCGTAAAATTATCTACACTAGGTACTTTATTATAATATTTCGCTATATCTGTATCCATCTAATATAAAATGGCGAAGTAACAAAATATTAAACGTAATCATAGTACCAAAAAAATTGATTCTGAGTTGGATGTCCACTTTATCAGACTCGGTGTCAACTTAGACTGCTTTGGTCTACATACACGTTAACATAATTTATATCATGGGAGCATTTATTGTCGTTCTGACTGATACTGCAAACACCTAATAACTAAATAAGCTGAGTATACGTGATATCTGAAACAATCATTGCACTATGCTCCTGCCACATGTGTAAGTGTGTGTATAGAAGAAGTACGTTGATAAAAAAAAATGATAGTCAACAAAAAATCGCAATGAACATGGTTCATTGACCTTAGGTTGGGTGTCATGGAATGCACTGGGGATGTAAGAAATTAAGAGAAAGACATGATTGTGAGATGTGGAAAAATTAGTATGCGTTACTTTTCCTTACAAAACTCAATACACATTTTCCCAGCTGTTTCGTACAGAAAGATTACCATTCCAAACCGTAAATAGTATTTATTTTTTTATCAAATAAAAAAAATCATCTTTATCAATTAACACTCAGTGGGTCAATGGTGGAAACGCTACCTTTATTTTGGTGTACACGTGCTGATGCAAGAACTACACCTTACATTCCAAAGATAGCAACAAAGACCTATGTAACCAGGTGTCATCCACAGTTAAATTGAACTCTGGAATTAATGAATGAAAATCGGATAGTTACTCTACCGTTTCATCATGTTCTAAAACATTCACTTTGACTCACTCATCGTCTAAAAATGGCTAACTGTTCGATAACCACACACCTACAATGTAAATTGACTTTTAACGTGGGATGGAATATCATATACATATAGTTACATTCATGGCGGAATATGTAGGGCGAGACACGTCAACATTACAACTAAGGTTTGCTTGACTTCTGGCTGATACTCCAAACACCATGAATACCGTTTTATTTTCTGCACTTTGTGCTTCACTATACTGCTTTGCAATGTCCGCTGTGTTGTATACATCAAACACGGATTTCAGAGTGGATCCAGAGGATTGTTCCACGTTTTATATTCTTAGAGACGGGAGAGAAATATCGTTTAAGTGCCCGGATGACTTTGTAGTAAATATAGCTTCCCGATCGTGTGTTCCGAAAGGATCGCCACTCGACACATGTAAGTTTTGTAAATTACTTTCTCTATATATTTAGGTTTCATTTTGAGGCCACTTATATTATGTATTTTTCTTAAAAATTATGTAATTTCATAGAATTATAATCATCTATCCATAGGTGTAAAAATACTCCAGTCTGCTGAAGGAAACTGCACGTTTTCATCTGACAAACGATTAATATATGCTGGAAGCTGTGCAAAATATTACGACTGTGAAAACAAAGTTTCGGAAGGAAACCCAAAGCTGACGGAATGTCCATATCCACTATTGTTTGATGCCAAATCCCAAAAGTGTAATCATTTTAGTATGGTGAAATGTGGAACTCGATATGAACCAAAAGATGCATGTAAGTTACTCAATTAAATAAAGTCAAGATGGTTTATACAAGTTGTAGAACCAATATGATGGGAATAATTATGGCTCGATGCTAGGACGCAAAGTGATTTAAAATTCAATTAAGGTGGATGACGAGTTTCCAAATAATAAGACAATATGAAAAATATGATGGTATGTAATAAGTAGGTACATGTATGTTAAAAGTAACAAGATATGTAATATTAGATAAAAACCTTATTTTCACAACTATATTTGAATTAGATAGCAATCAAATGCAATTGATTTTTTTACGGTGTCTTCGGGTTGATACTTTATTCATTGAACTACGATGACAGACAAATAAGTCAATCGATACCGTCAATTTCATAGAACATTTTACTCGCCATCTAGTGACGTAGTTCCATTAAAAAGTGTGTCGTTTATACCTTGTAAAATGTGGTATTCTTTCTACATGTATATGATGAGTTAGGTACAGTGCCAATCCTACATGAAATCAATTTAATATCATGAAAGTCTGCTAAACTAAACGTTTTTCATTACAGGTGACTATGAAGACAATCACTGTAAATCTGCTCATTGTATTCCCTGCCACGTCCGCTTCCGAGCTGTAAAGGATCACCAGACGGTCTGAACCCCTGGAAAGGTCGAGAAAGGTCACCGTATTTCGTCGTCTTTCAGGATGAGAGAGTAGTATTCAAGACAATGTCCATCTGCATTGGACGAGAAACCACTAATATTCCATCCTGTACACAATATGTGTGTTTGAATATGAAGAAGAATTGACTAACACTTGGAATGTTTTTCCTGTTTTGCATGAAATCTTTGACTATTCCCTTTTTACATGTTTGTACGATTTTACACAGTATCAGTATTCGTTTATTTTATTCTTTATTCTATATGTTATCTATGCATTTTTTTTTACACATTTTAAAATAAAATTATAAACTAATTTTATGGTATTTCGTCCAATTTAGGAGAAATAGTACTTCTGCCGTTGATATGATGCAGTCGTACATATATTCCATCATTCTATGTGCTAATTTACCGTAATGGGTCTAAAGGAAACGAAAAGATTAGTTAATTATTGAAAGTTTATATCTATCAAAGAGTGGTAGTAATGAATGTTATGGATACATTCAATCTACAGAAAAGCAACAAGTTATAACTGATTGATGTATGGGAAGGTGTCGTATTGATAAAATAAATTTAGTGAACAATTTTTGAGAAAAATCAAGAATACATGTCATTGCACTGGGATTCCGGGAAAGTGTTTTATTCACTCAATATTTGTATTAAATTTGAGGTTCTCATAATTATCACAATTCAAGATTAAAATTAAAAAGACCGGGGGAAAGTGTTGTATTCATGGACATTTCTTATAATTTTCACCTTATCTACATCATGTTCTATAATACTCCTTGACATTAAACATTTTTTGTGCATCACAATTCCTTACAGACAAGTTGTTGTTGCAGGGGCTTTCTACGTACAGCCTTTTAAAGTCCAGCATTTCGTAAATTCTATGGTCGTTATCACAATTTAGTTACCAATATTGACTTATCATTGAGTCAAAATGCTGTCTGATGTGTTTCATAGCCATTGTTAAACCGTTTTTTCACGATGGATTTGCATACGGATTGTTTCTGTTTTGCTGATCAAGACTATGGGCTCATGGCTGTGTGACCATTCACAACAGGGGATGCTCACTCCTCCTAGGCACGAATCCACCTCTGGTGTGTCCGAGGGGTCCGTGATTGCCGAAGCTCGTGTTTTTGTATTTATTTAGGACTTACGAATTGATCACTGTTCGTTATTATTTGATTACAACACGTGCGCATTATGTAACCTCGTTAATCAAATAACATAATATAACAGACAAGATTTTAATTCCCCCCTCCCTCATCCTGAATTTGTTCGTTCTGTGCATTATCATATATATGTTGAGTTAAAATTCAGCTTTACAGACGGTAGCAAATAATTGTTAATTTTAATTCATTCGCGACATGAAATACATTAATATATTATGTCCATTTTATCAGAGGGCTTTCATTAACATAAAGAGAAAAATATTATCGTTCTATCTCTATCCCTGTCTTTAACTCTTT
>CAJDSM010044596.1:13628-23934 GCA_903981925.1 Ostrea lurida
AATCGGGGGTGGTACTAGGGAGAAGTAAATTAAACGATCTTTCACTATAAACTTGTAAAACCCGGAACCGCCCCACCGGATAAACGTCTGGTATAATAAAAATGGGATTGAAAAGGTCCAAATGCGCGAGGTTGATAATGAACAGAGGTCGGCATGTCTCGTGCATAAAAAACAAATTAGTACAGACTTGGGCCTTGGTTTGCGATGAGTTGGTCGTCTGATATGCAAAAATATGATATGGATTTAAGCAGACCCTATATAGGTCTTGTTGTTGCAAGGATCTCTCTACAACGCGTCGAGCGTATATTCATGTAACTTACCGTGTGATCCACTGTGTGGTGAAAAGTTATTACTTGTAATTCGACGATCCTCTATACACGTGAAAAAACAGTTTACTTGTAACTTTAACGATCCTCCCCATACAGCGCTATTTGTAAATAATGTGATTGTAGGAAACAGGATTCACGAAATGCGAGCTAGTGGTTAGGATGTTAAAGAATACTGCAGAATGTCTGGAACTAGAGGTTCTAATTATTATGTAGATTTATTGCGATCTTGTGAAGCATTCTCGTAAGATCAATATATTTCTTCCCATATTGATGCTTATGTGGTATGGCTATAGAATGAGTGTGTTTTTGGACATAGGTTTCGACATAACCATGTGAGTGCAGTATCCACGACTTAGATCGACTCAAAGATGAGGTCCCTTTGATGAAGAGGTTCGCGCAGGATCTTAATGGGCGTGAAAGTGAAATGGGAACCTACATATAGCGACACAGACACACTCCGATTCGGCGATTCATTTTCTGGATCAATACACACACACTTATAAAATATGCATGATGGGAAATCCAAGTGTTGATTAATATTGACCGCAAGTCTTTTGAGCAGCAAATTTTCTCTAAGTGTGTGAAACATGTACAGTGATAGAAGCTGTGCCGAATGTGTGTTTAACAATACTCGCAAAGGAGCGAGGGGCCAGATTACAGATGTTTATCAGAGGGAAGAGTGGACGATTGTCATGAACAAATATTGTCCAAATACAAAATGGTTTTTTCTAAACGGTAAACTGATCGTATCAAATGCTGAAGATTAATGACGTTCTATTTTTTGCTATTCAATAACCTCAGTGGTGAGAATTTTATAACTAACATGAGATCGTTCTATATTCTGTTTGTACTTTGAATTTGTTTTTTATTGTATTCTTAAGTCGTATTATTTTTTTTTTTTTTTTTTTTTAAATTAATGGACGAATACTAACAACTACCAACTTTAGATGAACAAATGGGAAATTTCAACTTTCTCTCATCATTCAACTTCCATATTTAAATGTAGCAACAATTCCATGATCAACCTGTATATGGTGCGTATAGAATCCATAATAACTTTATTCTTCGAACTTAACTAAGAGTTTTGTTCTGTAATATTATGATACACCATGCATGTTCTTTCCGAGAGTCCTTTCATCAGTCTTATATGCATGACACATACATATTACATAAAGGAACATGTGGTATTATGTATAAGATACAAATGTTTTTCTTCTTAGTAATTATATTAATGTCATTCATGTTAAATTACATTTTCAATGTGTCTGTCTGTGATGTCTTTACACATTTAAAATGATTACTCAGTTTCCAATGAAGTCTTGCATAAATAATAGCACGACCACCATATTACTACCGAAGCATAGGAAATTCCTCAAGGCCTCAATGTTAATGACACTTATGAATTAATATAAATTGTTGTGTGGAATTCAATACATTAAAAAAAAGCCATGGGGTTTTGGAAACTCAACCATTACTGGTCGCAGACTAAGTTCTTAACTAAGACGATGATCCGATGTGTATGCATATGTAAAGCGATATATCGATCAACAAACTCTTGTACGTTATTCAAAATGATACTATTACATGTAGGAGCGAGGTTAAACTATACCCAGTGTTTAAACTAGTAAATTAATAAATAGTTAGACACCTGAAATAGAATAAGCGGAGATGTACCTGTAATAAAATAGGGCTTTTATCGAAAATAAATTGACCTCGAAATATTTTGCCGACCAAGATATACCATACTGTAAACTTTGAATTATTTCTGATAGGCTTAACGAAAGGCTAATTGTTTTCTTATAATCTTATATTCAAAGGACACTCTTGTCGTCCCTTATCTATAGATAAAAAATTGTTCGTGCGTTTGGTTATTCTAATTGTCCATCAGGATAGGTAAACGAGGGCGAGAAGACTCATACCATGCAAGCATTAAAAATCTTATTTATATGATAGTAATTGTTGTAACATCTGTAAAAGACCATTCACCAAGCCTCATAGGACGTCAAATATTTTTCAATAATGTCGTCACTCGATGCCAATTTTACCATGACAGTACCTTAGAACATCCCCAATGAGTATAGAGGTTATTTAACTTATGAAGCAAATATCAGATTAATTGTGGGTATCTATTTAATATTCTCCACAACTCATTATATGTTAAATTTACTGCTAGTTTATATTTTTCATGATTATTTCTCACTGTACTATAAAGAAGTTTTACTGTAAACTACAATACGTTTATACTAGTTCATTACATCTTTCACTTTAAAATCAGACCAATTGACAAGTTAGGTCTTCGATAATTGTTTCTGTTACTTAGCATATGAGAAATATGTAACAGTCCGGTATTGACAAGTCGACAATTCTCGAACTCGACTCGAATTCTTCGTGATGTTAAGAAATGTATATGTGATTAAAAAAGCGTAATTATCTATCAACTTAGGTACTATTATTATAATATTTCGGCATATCTGGTATTCCATCTATAATAAATGGCGAAGTAACTAAAAGATTAAACGTAATCATAGTACTACGGAAAAAATTGTATTCCTGAGTTGGATGTCCATCTTTATCAGACTCGGTGTCAACGTTAGACTGCTTGGTCTTACATACACGTATACATAATTATTATCACTGGGAGCATTTTATTGTCGTTCTGACTGATACTTGCAACAACCTAATAACTAAATAAGCTGAGTATACGTGATATTCGAACAATCCATTGCACTATGCTCCTGCCACATGTGTAGTGTGTGTATAGAAGAAGGTACGCTTGATAAAAAAAAATGATAGTCACAAAAAAATCGCAATGAACTGGTTCAATTGACCTTAGGTTGGGCTGTCATGGAATGCACTGGGGATGTAAGAAATTTACGAGAAAGACATGAATTGTGAGATGTGGAAAAATTAGAATGCGGTTACTTTTCCATTACAAACTCAAATACATTTTCCCAGCTTGTTTCGTCGTCAGAAGATTACCGATTCAAACCGTAAATAGTATTTATTTTTTTATCAAAATAAAAAAAAATCTTTATCAATTAACACTCAGGTGGGTCAATGGTGGAAACGCTACCTTTATTTTGGTGTAACGTGCGATGAGAACCTAACTTACATTCAAAGAAGCAAAAGACTATGTACACAGGTGTCATCCACAAGTTAAATTGACTCTGGAATATGAATGAAACATCGGATAGTTACTCGTACGTTCAATCATGTTTAACAACATTCACTTTGACCTCATCTCGTCTAAAAATGGCTAACTGTTCGATACCACACAGCCTACAATGTAATTTGACTTTTAAAACGTGGGATGGAATATCATATAAATTAGTTACAGTCTTGACTGAATAAGTAGTGGCGAAAACAAGTGAAACTTACAACTAGTTTGCTTGACTTCTGGCTGATTACTCCAAACACATGAACCGGTTTGTATTTTCTGAACACTTTGTGCTTCACTATACCTGCTTTGTCAATGTCCGCTGTGTTGTATATCATCAAAAACACGGATTTCAAAGTGGACGCAGAGGATTGTTCCACGTTTTATATTCTTTAGAGAACGGGAGAGAAATATCGTTTTAAGTGCCGGATGACTTTTGGTAGTACATATAGCTTCCAGATCGTGTATTAGTTTTCCGAAAGGACTCGACCCTCGACCACATGTAAAGTTGTTGTAAATTACTTCTCTTTAATATATTTTAAGGTTCAATTTTGGAGGCACTTATATTATGTATGTTTTTTTAAAAATTATGTAATTCCATAGAATTATAATCCATCTATCCATAGGTGTAAAAAATCTCCTCTGCTGAGGAAACTGCACGTTTTCATCTTGACAACGATTAAAATATGCTGGAGCTGTGCAAAATATTAGGGGCGACGGTGAAACAAAGTTTTCGGAAGGAACCCGAAAGCTGACGGAATGTCCATATCCAGTATTGCTTTGATCGCAAATCCCAAATGTAATCATTTTTAGTATGGTGCAAATGTGGAAGCTCGAATATGAACCAAAAAGATGCCATGTAAGTTACTCAATTAACATAAAAGTCAGAGATGTGGTTTATACAAGTTGTAGAAACCAATATGAGGGAATAATTATGGCTCGATGCTAGGACGCAAAGTGATTTAAAAAAATTCAATTAAGGTGGATTGACGAGTTTCCATAATAAATAAAGACAATATGAACAAATAGATGGTATGTAATAAGTTAGGTATGTATGTAAAGTAACAAATATGTCAGTATATACGATAAAAACCTGATTTTTTCACAACTATATGTTGATTAGATGAATCAATCAATTGATTTTTTTACGGTGTCTTCGGGTATGATACTTTAAATTCATTGAACTACGATGACAACAAATAAGTCAATCGATCCCGTCAAATTTCATTAAGAATCATTTTATCGCATCTATGACGTTAGTTTCCAACTTCAAAAGTGGTCGTTTATACTTGTAAATGTGGTTTCTTCTTACATGTATATGATGAGTTAAGGTAAGTTGCACATCCTAACATGAATATTTTAATATCATGAAAGTCTGCTAAACTAACGTTTTTCAATTACAGGTGACTATGAAGACAATCACTGTAAATCTGCTCATTGTATTCCTGCCACGTCCGCTTCCGAGCTGTAACGGATCACCAGACGGTCGACCCCTGGAAAGGTCGAGAAGGTCACCGTATTTCGTCGTGTGTCAGGATGAGAGAGTAGTATTCCAAGGACAATGTCCATCTGCATTGGACGAGAAACCACTAATATTCCATCCTGTACACAATATGTTGTTTGAATATGAAGAAGATGACTAACACTTGGAATGTTTTTCCTGTTTTGCATGAAATCTACTAATCCTTTTACATGTTTGTACGATTTTACACAGTATCAGTATTCGTTTATTTTATTTCTTATTCTATATGTTATTCTATGCATTTTTTTCACACATTTATAAAATATACACTAATTTTATGGTTTTCGTCATTTGGAGAAATAGTAAGTTCTGCGTTGATATGATGCAGTCGTACATATATTCCATCATTCTATGTGCTATTTACCGTGTAATGGTCCCTAATAGGAAACGAAAGATTAGTTTAATTAATGAAAGTTTTATGAGTTATCAAAGGAGTGGTAGTGAAATGAATGTTATGGATACATTCAATCTACAGAAAAGCAACAAGATTCATAAACTGATTGTGTATGGGAAGGTAGTCGTATGGATAACAATAAATTTAGTGAAAATTATTTGAGAAAAAATCAAAGATACTGTCATTGCAGCTGGGATTTCCGGGAAACGTGCTTTTATTCACTCAATATTTGTATTAAATTTGAGGTTCTCATAATTATCACAATTAAGATTAAAATAAAAAGACCGGGGGAAAGTGTTGTATTCATGGACATTCTTTATAATTTTCCACCGTTATCTAATCATGTTCTATAATACTCCTTGACATTAAACATTTTTTGTGCATACAATTCCTTAAAGACAAGTTGGTTGTTGCAGGGGTTTTCAACAGTCACGTTTAAACAGCAGCATTTCGTAAATTCTATGGTCCGTTATCACAATTTAGTTACCCAAATATGACCTACCATTGAGTCAAAATGCTGTCTGATGTGTTTCATAGCCAATTGTTAAACCGTTTTTTCACATGATTGTGAAGACGGAGTTGTTCTGTTTTCCTGAATCAAGACTATGGGCTCATGGCTGGTGTGCCCATATCAAAACAGGGGATGCTCACTCCTCCTAAGGCACCTGAATCCACCTCTGTGTGTCCGGGGTCCGTGATTGCCGAACTCGTGGTTTTTTGTATTCCTATTAGGACTTATACGAGATTGATCACTGTTTGATCTTTGGCCTTTAACTACACGTGCGCATTATGTACCTCGTTACAAATAACATAATATAACATACAAGATTTTAATTCCCCCCTCCCTCATCCCTGAAATTTGTTCGTTCTGTGCATTATATATATTGTTGAGTTAAATTCAGCTTTACAGACGGTAGCAAAAATAATTGTTATTTTAATTCATTGCGACATGACATACATTTAATAATTATGTCCATTTTTATAGAGGGCTTTCATTAACGATACAGAGAAAAATATTATCGTTCTATCTTAATCGCCTGTCTTTTAACTCTTTGCTCACAGTCTCTACTTTCTCTGTTCTCTCTTCTAATGCAGTAGATTAACTCTAAAACCAAGCGGGAATAAGGACAGAGTGGATTGCTGGATAAAGGGGGGGGGGGTCCTGCATGGAAGAAAGAATAAACTGATCGCTAGCTTATTTCTATCATATGATAAAGAACATAAATGTATAATATTGCATACATTGAATTAGACATAGATACCTATGGAGTGCTTAATTGATAGCAAAATTTTAACAACGTCAAAGAGAATGTACTTTTTATCATTGTTATCTTATATTATTAAATTGGCCATGTTTCTGGTAATCATCAATGCACGGAAGCGCTTTAGTATTGCGTTTATTTTAAGAATTAACGGCCATTATTGTCTTTCATTTGGACCCTTTAAAAGTTTCAAATTCTATCATCTTGTCTAATAATATGTTTAGAAGTATCATATTCTTATGGCACATGATGCAAGTCTGGTAACAGAAGTGCCTTAATCCAATATATGCATCTACAACATATTAATGCTCTAAGCTTGTACCTGTTTTGTTTCAAAAGTGAATAGTGTGTATACACATTGTTCCCATCAACATACGAAGAGCAATATTTTACTCTCCCTATGCAGTTGAGCTTGCCGAAGTGAATATAAAGTCGATAACTTGCCATAATTGACGAAAAAAAATCATAACTTGATAATAATAAGAAATCTATTTTCAAAGCATGCAAGAATATTTTTCAGAAATTTTCTTCATTGCTGTTTCCGAGAAACATGTACTTGTGATATCAAAAAGTTACAGCTAATCCACATTTGTATGGTCATCTACATCTGTTTATTATTGAACATGTAGCAATGAACGGCAAACTA
Source organism: Ostrea lurida (assembly GCA_903981925.1). Taxonomy (NCBI): domain Eukaryota; kingdom Metazoa; phylum Mollusca; class Bivalvia; order Ostreida; family Ostreidae; genus Ostrea; species Ostrea lurida. Next base: position 20,939 of record CAJDSM010044596.1, read on the forward strand.
ACAACTCCAGTTTACGACGAATTGGAGATTTCAGTTTACCTTCGTAAGCTCTTCCCATATTTTATTAGCAATAAGTATAATGCAACAATGAATGTGTTAACGTAACCATAGTCCAAAAACATAATATACAAAGTCGAGTGTAGACCACCGTTTGACCTCCGAAAAGCGATGGCAGGATCAGTTTGCCATGAGGCAGTAGGCATGTCTCTGCTGACCGGTCATACCTGACATGAGCCCGTAGTCGAAACAAAGTAAACGGGGTTACCCCGTCGTCAAATCTAGAAGGAAATGACTGTCTAACAGAGGGCATGAAACAAATCAGTCAACATATGCCTTAGTGATAATTTGTAATCGCAAACAAGGTCATTATACCGACCGTATAATTTGCGAAATGATGACTTTAAACGATATTCGTTATAATATTACATCATCGCCTGGGTGTGGTGTACGCAAGTACTTGTTCTGTGTATAATTACTTTTTGATGTTGTTGCATGAGTTTCAACAGTGACGGGCAGCATTTTGCAAATGTTGCGGTCGTGTTGTGTCAATACGACCTGTGATTCGGTTAAATGCATTCTTGAAGTGTTTCATAGCCATTGTGATATGTAAGCCGTCCATTTTTGTATCTGATTTTGACTATGGTTACTCTGTTTGTCTGATCAAGACAATTGGCTCACGGTGGGTGTGACCGGTGGACAGAGGGTGCTTACTTCTCCTGCGGACCTGATCCCTGATCTGGTCTATCTAGGGTTCATGCTTGACCAACTCTTGTTTTGTATTCAGTTTTGGATTTACAAGATTGATCACTGTTCCTTATCTTCGCCTTTTAATACAGTTTGTTTTTGTACGTACACATGAAAATAACAAATTAAGAAACATGTAAAGGCAAAGATAACGAACATTGATCAATCTCGTAAGTGCCAAATAGAGTTGGGCAAACCCGGACCCCTGGACACGCCTTGGAACGACCAGAGGTGATTTATCAGGTGCCTAGGAGGAGTGAGGCATGGCTCCCTGTTGACGAGGTTGCCACAGCCGGCCGATGAGACCATAGCCATTGGATGCAGTTGCATAAGCGGAGACAAGTACCGTAGGTCTAATATCGAGTTGTGGTGAAGAAACGGCTTAACATATGGCTAATAGGAGAATACAGTAATCACAGTGATTTTGTCTCAATGAGTAAGGTCATAGTTGTAATCTAAGATTAGTATAGTAAGACATAGATTGATTGTCGAAATGTGTAATGATTAAATGTTTTAAACGACAATTCAGATGCAATTTATTCGTTTATATGTTTAACTATTAAAGTAGGTTTATTAATTGATGAGTACACTTCTTATAGTGTTTGCCCTTCTGGCATGCTGTCACGAAATAAAATGAATATACATGTGAAAGTTTGCGTAATGAGATCCTTGCGTAATATTAGAAAGCGACTACCGGGTCATAAACATCTGGAAATTCTGAGACAGAAATGAAAATAAATATATGATATAATATTATATATATATAAATATAATGACAATGATATATTAGTTTCACTTGATGAAGGTTTTGGAAAGCAAACACATCATATACCGGCCTACGGTTTTTGTCAAGTGGCTAAGAGCGAATGCAGATGATAAAACGCCTCATAGTAATCATGCAGATGTTAAAGCGTTGCAGATTCATACCTTTCGATTGTAAATTTCTGTGAATTGTCTATTGGAAGGTGGTCAAATTATATATTTTTTTTTATCACGTTGTAATAGATAAACTTGCTGATATAAAAGTCAATGGACCGATGATAGTGTCCATGTAGAAATAACCATTTTATCAAACATAACAAATAAAAAAAAATTGCAATTTAAAATAAATGTATCATAATTATACAGACCGCTAAAGCGTGATACTACCCACTGGTGCACGGAAAGAAACGAAACGATTCTTGAAACGGAACGCTGAAACGATTTGCACGTAAAACGCTGAAGCGGTTTGCGACGCAACGCTGAAAGGTTTGTACGAAACGCTGAACGAGTTGTACGTGAACGAGCTAACGGTTTGTTACGGTAACGATTGTGCACGGTTCGCACGAGAAACGCTTGTCCCTTTCTTGAACGGTTACGCACGAAACGGTAGGCGGATCCACGCACGCTGGTTGATGATATGGCGGTGATTGGTATTACATGAACGGTAGGCGTGGACTGTTACGCTTGAGGTTATCTTCAGCATTATTAATTTTATGGGAGGTGATTTAATACAGATGCAAAGTTCTTCAGAATGACCAGAATTACCTAAAAAAATAATTAGAGACGGGTAGGAAAATTTAGAAACTGACTAAACCCTGATTCAACATATTTGTGGTACCGGGTTTAATGGTAATTAGAATTATGAAATGACCCAAGAAAAATTATTCACCCTCCCGTCTAATGAAATTTATAGTCCGGGATTTAATATAGACTGAAAAAAAAAATGATGCAAAATCGCATCGAATGTAAAATGAGAAGTTAATCAACTTATCAATAATTGATTTTACTACGGACTTGTGTGTATTTGAAAATTTGCGTTCGTTATGATAGTATGCATAGTTGCAGTGGTTGGTGTAAATCAATATTTGTGTTGAGTGGATCCATAAATGTAAAAGTTATAAGACATAAACGAATAATGATAGTCCTGACTGAACAGAGTACTCTTGAGTGAACGGTTAGGAGTAGTTGTTAGAGATTGCGTATCAAGGGACATGGAAGTAAATCAGACCCGCGCGATCACATGTCTAAGTTAAGTCCGGCGAGACAGATGTATGTTTGCTATTTTTAGCGTTAACAGTCATTCACACTAATCATAATATATTTTTGCACATAGTTGCATCTGCAAGATTATTTGTATTTTTAGCGATGTGTCTATAAAGCCATAAAACGAAGCATTCTATATTACACTTAGAGCGGTCTTATGCATCTCGATCACAGATTATTATTGATTGTGAGAATTTAGGCATACTCAACCAGTGAATACAGTTCAT
>CAJDSM010044599.1:418-13219 GCA_903981925.1 Ostrea lurida
TTGAAATGTCAATTTTCCGAATAGAAATTCACAAATTAAAACAAAATAGATAGTTATCACATGTATATTACTAAGTAATACATTATGAAACTGTTTTCTGTTTTCAGATATTTGTGTACAAGTGCTCTTTTCGTCACCGTATCCATTGCAGCTTAGTGTGTGGAAACACACCCAACTTTTATGAGAGAACTACATGAATCAGAATGGCGGGAATATTTTGGTGAACGAATATCCTCGATACGCGGGTCATTTGATTTGTGTCGTTCTCTTGTGACGTCCGGATCTACAGTTCCACCATTACCAGCCAAGCCCAAAGCACAACTTGATTTCCTCACGTACCTAGATGTTATTACAACAGTCTTCTTTCAGCATTGACTTTGTTCTGAGAATCGTCTTCTGTCCAAATAAAAAACGATTTTATTTTCGTTCTTGAATCTTGTGGATATGTTTGCATTACTGGTGATGTATTGTAAGTACATCGCTGAAAAGATGGGATCCAAAAGAAAAAATACACAACGTCCATTTTTGATGTCGTTTCATTGCTTTCAAATTATTTCGTGTGTTTCGGCTTTTTCGTTTGGTGAAAAACTTTATTGGATTTCGAGTACTGCTATATTCCATAAAAGCAAGTCTCTACGACTCCTTCTGATGATGCTCTTTCTTCTGGTTGCCATGGTGTTATTCTCTACCGTTATTTTCTTTTCGGGAGATTCAGCTTTGCGAGCATTCCGGATGCATTCTGTGGGCAATTGTTACCATGACACAGTGGATACGGTGATATTATCCTACGGAGGCCTTGTCAAATCTATTGGGTCTATATGTGCTGTGACTGGATTGTGCCTGCTCGCAGTAATCATTCCGATTTTTGTAAACAATTTCCTCTGTTTTACTCGTATTCCAAAGTGTGGGGAGGTGAAGACATTGCAAAAGAAAAAAGAAATAATGCGGAGAAAAGCGATCATTAATTTTAAATGCAAAAGTGACCTCCTATCGATAGTGATTGACGTAAAAAAAAAAATCCATTTCACCCATTTACACGGCTGCGTATCGGGTTGAAATTTCGTACCACGAATATATTGCGATATTTTCAAATGTATAGCGATATGTATTGCAATATTTTTAATACGGAATATCAACGATCTTTTCTCTTTTTTCATTGTTTTAAGATAGATTCCATGCAGAATACAATTGAAAATTCAAAAATCAAGTGTTCTTGAATACAGTCGGACACAATATAGACTTGACTGCTTTACTCCGTTGCCCTGTTGGAAGTAGAAAACTGTATTTTAGTGTTTTTGAATAAATCACAGAAATGCTTCAGCCAATATAAACGTAATATTAGATGTGAGGAATCTCATGTCCAAACGTAATTCTGAGCCTAAGCATCTTCTTCCGATATACAGGTATTGAAAAAAACGTATCGCGATACGATATTATTAGAAATGAATCGCAATATTCAGAACAAATAACCGGGTATTATTGCACAGCCCTACCATTTTATGTTGCAGGGGGTAGTTTGGACAGTCATATGTGCCATGCAGTCATCATTTTACAACTTCTATGGTTGTTATAATGAATGTGCTACTATAAAAATAACAAGATGTGTTTGTAAAACACTAATGCTCTCGTATTTCCACATGCCAGAAGCAAGTCAAAGTTCAAGGTAAAGAAGTGCGAAGTAAAAAACTTTGGTACTACATTAGTTGAAAGGACTGTGTCACCAGGAATACACAAGTAAAATATGCATATCAAAGTTCAAAGTCAAGATCAGGAGGTCAAAAACGTTGCCAGTTGAAAGGACTAGTCATAAGAAATACACTCGTCAAATATGAAAAGCCCCTATCTCTTCGCATTTTAAAAGTTATGGCCAATGTTAAAGTTTTTGAAAAGTAGATCAAAGTTCAAGGTCAGGAAGTCAAAAATTTTGGTACTGACGGAAAGGTATATATACATATGAAATATCAAAGCCATAGTACGTACCATTCAAAGTTATAAGCCAAGGTTAAAATGTTAAGACAAAGAGACAGATTGGACAGACGGGACAAAAACAATATGCCCCCGATCTCGATCACGGGGGCATAACAATCAAAGAGATATTTCGGAAAACAACACACATTCTTCTATTCGCCATCATTTGGTATCTTCACAAGGCTGTTATATAGTTACACAGTTAGCACACTAGACCGCTAACGACTTTAAGGCGATTTACAAGGGTAAGAAGCTACTGATGAAAGCAATTATAGAACACAATTTACTGAAATTAAAATCTGTATCTGTATAAAACAATAAAATATATCAAGATCGTTTGTAAACGGTTTTTCGGGGTTTTTTTTTTTGGGGGGGGGTTGGTGGTTTTTTAGCGTCGCCGCCGTGATCGAAGATCGGGGGACACATTGTTTTTTTGTCCTGTCTGTCATGAATTGTCCTTTTTGCTAAAACTTTATCCTCGCTATAACGTTTGAATGGTAAGTACAGCTAGGGCTTTGATATTTCACATGATATATCCTCTATGACAAGACCTTTCCGTTGGTACCAAAAATTTTTACTTCTGGCCTTGACCTTGAAGTTGACCTACTTTTCAAACACTGAACCTTAACTATAAACTTTTGAATGGCAAGTACTAGGGCTTTGGTATTCACTGTATGTTCCATATGACAAGACCTTTCTTCGTGGAACCACATTTTTTTACTCCTGACCTTGACTCTTGAACTTTGACCTACTTTTCAAAAATTTTAACATTAGCCATAACTTTGAATGGCAAGAGATAGGGCTTTCATATTTCACAAGTGTTATGTTCTTATGAAAATCCTTTTATCTGGTACAAAAATCTTTGACCTGATCTTTGAGGTTTAACCTAATTTTATAAAAACTTTAAAATTGGTCATAACTTCTGAATGGTAAGGGATTAGACCTTTCATATTTCACATATATAACCCTTATGACAAGCCCTTCCACTGGTATGTGTAATACGGGGGCATTCATGATTCACAAACGCATCTTGTTTTAAAAATCACAGTGAATACATGTGGGTAACATGTACATGTTGGTAAAATGCAACTGCACAAGCGACCTTTCCTCCGTGTATACGCATGTAATTTGACTAATTTCGCCGTAATTTAATAAATCCACTCACTGTTATTCCTACACTTTTCTTATCGACAAAGAAATATATCAATCTCACAAACACTCGACTTTGTATATATGTTTTGGGGGATTTATGATTACGTTTAACATGTTAATTTCACCAAAATGAATACAAAATTAAGAGTTCAAGTCTCCACTCGATCATTTGAGATGTTTACTGGAATTCTTAGCTTTAACACTCACTCTTCACTGTAGCAAGAGTGTTTTAATTTATTGCACAATATAACAATCATACACAAGAACGAACGATATTAATTAAAATTGAAAACTGGTAAATTTCAGATTCATTAAAAACATAAGAAAATAATGATAATGCTAGACAGCCTTGCGATTACATTGACCATTTACTATTTAATTTATCTACACTATAATTGCATGTAAGAACTCTCCAAGCGGAATAGGCATTCATTTACATCAAATTGTCTTTGAAATTGAAGTCAATACTTTATAATAATTATTTTAAATATTTTATGAATTTTCATGCTTCAGAAGTAGCTTGCTTTGTGTCTTTCGTCGCCATTTCGTTGAAAGCCCAACCATAGACAAGGAAACTGCCAAAGGAAAAAAAAGGAAGTTTGTCAATAACTACATATAACCATGTGATCTTCTGTAACACATTATCATCATGCATATCAGCAGCATTTTCTAGAAAATTTCTTACCTTTATTGTTTTTTCTTTTGTGTTTTTCTGTAACAAAAGATTGGTACAAGAAATCATTAATCATTCATGCCAGGTAAAAAAATCTTTAAAAATTCATTTTTTAAGAATGCATTCTCTTACCTTTGTTTTTTGCTCTTCCTACACTGTCATCCTGAATAATATCTTTCCAAATACTCGCAATATGGGAAGTTTTGGATCTGATACTAATCTAGAAAAGAGCAATTCTCTGTTCTTTTCTTCTCATTAAATCAATAATCTGTGGGAGGAAATTCACAATCAAAATTATTACTCTCATTCAGTGGAAGTGTTTATAGACATGAACGCTCTAACACCACGTGGTCATCGCTTAGCAGACGAACTATGGTGGTGACGACACTAAAGAAAGATAGCAAATAGCTGAGAACAAAACTGTTTGACTTCTTTTCGCCCCGTCTTTTTACACTTGTAGATTATGGATAACATCATACACAGGATAATTGACCAGAAGAATGTCATAACAGAAGTATATTCCGTCCTGAAAAATAGAGATAGAAGGAAAGTTATCTTTTCCCATGCGACATGACAACACAAGTACAGGTAAATGTGAAACAGAGAGATTGTATACCTATTATAAGAACACATGCTGATAGATATATCGTCAATCTTGGAAATTTGGAACAATGGCACAGACCACGTCATCCCCACAGGATCCCCTTGATCCCACACACGAAACAATGATGGGAGCTGATATGATTTATGGGAAGATAGGTAAAGGCGAAATCCCATTTCGGTAGCTTGGTGATTATTCGTCCCGACAATCGCATGAAGGCAAGCAGTTTTATTCAGTTTTATCAGCAGACCAGTAAGGGTGATACTGTATACACTTCCTGTATAATGAAAAATAACACTTTTCATCAACACGTAACAGGGTTTAGAAAACGTATTATTCATATAAAGAAAATTTTATATAATGTGGGAACTCTTCAAAGCGCCTTATAAAATTATGCCGGTGTAAAGAAGAATTAATGACCCCCGTAGAATGTATGTAGAAAATGACACACACACCCCAGCTGAAGAGAAATTGGAATTTTTTTCTACGTAGAATAATGACCCCGTCATGACAGACGTATTTGTGAAACTACATTTGCCAGAAGTTGTGTAAATTAAATGTGAATTCTGAAAATCTCTAAAGAACGTCTAGTAAATTTGAAATCCCAGAACCTTTTTCATATCAACAACATCAAATGTGTGACTTTTCAACACTTTAAATCACCATTCCGCACGATAAATTAAACACTTTTTAACATCATAGACAGTTCTTTTTCAACAAAAATGGGGAAAAATGAAATATTCATATCTAATGATCTAAAATTACTTTGTTAAACTACAATCTGAGTCTACACATATGTATTCTGAAGTTGATATTAAAGCAATGCTGGATTCACAAAGTGGCCAAAACTCTCCAAAGAGAGGGTGGAATGGATCCATACTGCAATATGGACTAAACCCACAGAGACACTACACACAGCAAGTTTCAACTGGATATGTGGCAGAGAAATGAAAATAGGAACCGAAAACCCATAGCAGACGACTGGAAGGAATGAATGACGTCAGGACATCGATGTACCATAATGTATCCCGTCTAAAGAAACATTGGGGGAAATTGTGTTCAACGTTACCTATACCCTAATACAGTTCAGAGCATAATTCATCATTAAACTTAAATTTAGAAATTGTCTAAAGCATAATTAAGCGTCACATTGTATATACATGTTCATGTGTAATTTGATATTGTAAAACCAATGTGAATGGTACAGCATCAAATGTTATCAGTGGAAAAGCAGCTTGTCTATTGAATACAAATATGCATAGTAATTGCTACGTGTATACACGATTATAATCAAATTTTATATTACTGATAACTTTTCATTTCAATTTCGAACACAAAATGTTCCTTCTCATACCTTAGCTTTCTTTCTCGATAGTGGTCATTCCTTAATATATCAATTGACCTTAATTATACGCGCGATATCAATTTACTTACCAGGCAGGGCAAGATGAATTCCACAAGCCATGGGCGAACCATCGAACAAATATACCGCAGCTCCAAGAATCTGTATCGCTTGTTCCAATAATAATACAGGCGTGTCCATCAGCAGAGAGACTGAATATTTTGTGTGAGGAAGTTTGGCTAAATAGTCAGTACAGACCTGCAGCAAGGCCCAGACCAAATGATCAAGAGGAAGATACGTGGTTTAGTCCCACTCCACTATGGAAGCTATTTACAGTTACTGGGGGAGGGATGAAAGAAGATTTAACTTTTTTCTTGGTATGCGGATACAAAGCTGGGGTTCTACACACGCTACACACTGGTTATCCGGGCACTCTGATCGGAAAATTCGGCGTTCCCCTCTCAGGTTGTACAGTACTCAGTTTTTCGCAAGTCTAAAGTTATCTCCACTTTCCGGATGCCTTCCAACCTAATTACAAACATAAAAGAGTTATGTAATCAAAGATCGGTTGCACGATGTTTGTCTATATTTAATTCCTAATGATAATAAAATTGATAATATATCATCGTATCTGGACAAATTTTAAAACATAACTACATGTATTACCTCTCAAATTTCGATGCTATTGACTAAATCGTGCAAGTATTATATTTAACAAATTGTTTTCTATCAAGACTGTTAAAATTTGAAAATATCATGAAGGTGACAAATTAGTACAATGTTGAAATCTATATATACCGTTACAAGTCTTGGATTTCCGTTTGGTCCGTACTGAAAATTAAGAATCGACATAGGTACTGTCGCATTTCTGTTGTCAAAACTGAACAAATTTCCTCCATCTGGAACGACCGACACGTGATCTAGCTCGTATTCAAGTTGTTCGTACATTTTTGACGAATTGCTATTTACACAGCTGACAAAATCTGATGTTCCGCAATGCTTTGTCAGATACTTATGGAAAGCTGTGGATAGTGCATATATTCCATTCATTGTAGAAACAACAAAAGGGGACTGTTTCATCTTTAGTGTAGACAGCACTAAATTTGTTGTACAATCTTTGCTGTATCGATTAGAAAATCGCAGGTTGCATTTATGAACATCTTCCCAAAACCTTTCGCCCCATGGCAGTTGCTTAGACCAGTCTCCGTCTTCAATATTCAAACTTTGGTAATACGATTTGAATTGCTTGTTCTCTGTCATATTATTTTGAAGAACGACCAATCCTACAATTGATTTCAATACGAACTTATTACAGGATTAAACTTTTTGGCAGCATTAATTTGATGTGACAACTCTGGATATTTTACTCACAAACTGAACAAAAGAGGAAAGCACTTCTATGTTCAGTTTGTGAGTAAAATGTCCAGAATTTACACATCGACAAATTCTGCAAAAACGAATGTTTGATTCCTATAATTCCAATTGGTGCCCTGTATTAAAATGTTCAATATTAGTTTTCAGGTATGTATGAATACATCACGTTTTCGGATTTATTGACGTATGAATTCTCGCTTTGCAACTTTATTTTTGTAAAATCTAAAAAAAAAAAAACATTGCAATTATTTTCTCACATAAATCAAAATTCAACGGTGAATCTAGTTACGTTGTATTCTATAGTACTACTTTTATCAGCCGAGTTGATTCTAATAGACTGTAACAGCGTTAAAATTAATCAACAGAATAATTTCCATGTATGAAATATAAAGAAGTACATACCTAAAGACGGTTTACTGTATTTTGAAACAATGTTGTCGATATTCTCAACATATTTCGGAATGATAAAAACCAGTTTTCCGAATGTATTTTTCTCGTCTGCCACTTTCAGTAACACCTCTATTGCAGGGATAGGAATGAAGACCATCACAACAGTTGCACCGTCATATTGCAGCATTTTTTCAACAGCTTTAGAGAGCTCATTTTCAAGATCCGACATTTTTATTGTGTGCTTTGTAGCCATACACATGTTTAAAGCTGATGTTTCTTGTTCCATTAGGTCTACTAAAGACTGGTCACGATCACCAAATATTGCGTGAAAATATGTCCAACCGATTCTCTTTGCCAATTCTATGACAATGTACACGTCAAACGTTGATGACATCACGGTTCTAAAGACACGTGGGTTCCTTTCCCTGTCATTGAATCTCTCTGTTGTCGCAGAAATTATCTAAAAAGATGCATGAATATTCTTTTGCCTAATAAACCTATGCATTCTAGAAATTATTCAACTTTTGAACAAAAGGTTTCATACACATTTCTTGCATGGCATCGGTAAACAATTATAAACAAAAGACCCATGGGTAACAATGCTCACCTGAGTCACGTCAGATTTACTAAATATTCGTATCTAGTGATCAGCCATTCTAAAAAAAATTACTTTGTTAAAGTCCATTCCCATTCTATACACAAAAGTACTCTGAAGTTGAATTTAAAAGCAATGCTGGAGTTTCTCATTGACAATATCTTTGTAGTTTTTGGAGATCAGGTCTTCCAACAGTCTGTTGGAATTCCAATGGGCGCGAATTGTGCTCCTTTATTAGCTGACCTGTTTTTATATTGTTATGAGGCAGAATTTATTTAAAAGCTTCTACATGAAAAAGATCTCTAGCGGTGGCCTTTAATTCGTTATCTCGATATATTGACGATGTTTTATCTATTAATAATAATGATTTTCATTCATATGTCGATTCAATATATACAAGCCAACTAGAAATAAACGACACCACAGCGTATTTCATGTTTGTTTCGTACAACTCAACTTTATGACAAACGTCACGATTTCAGCTTCTCCATCGTCAACTTCCCGTATTTATGTAGCAATATTCCATCATCACCTGCATATGGTGTGTATGTCTCTCAACTTATCCGATACGCAAGAGCTTGTTCTACGTAAGATCAGTTTTTGAATCAAGGCAGGCTACTTACAAACAAATTTTTGTTGCTGGGGTTTCAAGGCAGCATTTTGCAAATCCTATAGTCGTTATAACGATTTGGTTTGCCAGTTTTACTTACCATTGGGTCAAATGCTGTCTGATGTGTTTCATAGCAATTGTTAAGCCGTTTGTTTTTCATACAATGATTTCAATACGGATCAAGACAATGGACTCATGGTGGGTGTGCTCGGTCGACAAGGATGTTTACTCCTCCTAGGCGCCTGATCCCACCTATGGTGTGTGCAGGGTCCATGTTTGCCAAATTCTTGTTTGTTTGGGGGTTTTTTTGTATTCTATTTGGGACTTACAAAATTGATCACTGTTCGTTATCTTTGCCTTTATATTTACTGTAAGAGAATCTTTGAAAGATGTTTCCATTCTTCATTCCGACAAAAAATGTTGACCCCATATTGTGACCCCACAGGATCATGACATAACAATACACATCTAGGCTTGCCGTTGTATTCCAAGGGCGATTTTAAAAAGTCTCTATTCATGTGTCATGAAATATTTATATTTTATCACTTATTATAGCCCAACATTAACAAGTTAAAATACAAAGCTTGAGTCCACACCTCGGGAATGTATGGGAATTATGATTTAGCATGCCCTTGCGACTGCTGAATAGAATATTTTAAAATTTTCCATCTACATTTCGTAAACGATTTTGAATCCATATTTTAGTCCCACCACCTGGGTGAAAATTTTCAATTTTTGGCCTCTACTTACTTTCAAGGACCATGGTTCAAACAAACGTGAATCTGCACTGATGATTGCATAACTACTACTCGACCTATTGCTCTCCCCACAGAAAACTTTTTAATCAGTACCGTGGATTAGACATAACTCCAGAGCTTGTATCTGCATTACCTGAAGATGTTACCATATTCTAGTTCTGCTGCTCTCGAGAATAAGATTGCCTTTCACTCGACCTTGTACACATGTTTTTGGGATTGTGATTACGTTTGACACATTGTTAACTTCGCCAATTTATATTTTAAAGGTTTGCTTATATACATATGTTATGTAAAACTTTGATCCCCAATTGAAACCACACTCATGTTTTGAAGGGATTTGAATCTGCAGTATCTTAGGATGCTTGCATATTAAAATGACTAACTGTGACAAGGATGTTCTTGAGAGGATCGATAAAATGTTTCCCATATATTGTCAAGTAAACGTTTAGTCCTATATTATGACCAAGATTTCAATAAACTGGAATCTACATTTCACGAGAATATTTGCTTACCAACATAACGAATTATAGCCAAGCGGTACGTGTAGATGGGAAGATTTTCATAGATGTTTTTCTTTTATATTCCCATATAGTATTTGATTCCCTATTGTAGATCTACTCTACGCCTGATGGTCATGCTTAATTTGTACTACCAGAAGATGTTGGCATAATTATATGGTTAATCATCTTGAAAAGAATTCTTCTTTTTTTTTTCAACATATCCCCAAGTAAACCTTTAACCCCCTGTTGTAGTCTCATCCTACCCTGAAAACCATGATTTGGACAAATTTGAATCCTCGGTATGAAAGAAAGTTTCCTCGTAAGTTTCATATTTTTCTGACCTATAGGTTCCTTAGATGATTTTTAAATGTCACCACCTTCAGTTTGTTTTTTCTTGATTATCCCAAATGGAAGGGGAGTCAAACTTTACTTTGAACAAACTTAATCCCCTTCCACTCTCCCAAGTCTGGCTGAAAATTGGCCAATGGTTCTGGAAATGATCATGTCATCGACGGACAAATTTGATCAGAAAAACTTACTTGAGCCTTTTGCTTAGGTGAGCTAAATTCCTACTACTATATTTCCATGTTCATCAACAATGCCATGTATAAAATAATCTTACCATTGGAAAATCAATTGAAACTGAATTTCTGGCATCGTACATAGCTGAGGCCACAGGATTTGTTATAGCTCCCACCAGTCCTAGGATTGGTTTTATGAACGGAGAAGACGGAAGCTTTGGCACAACAAACGACGGCTTAACAACACTCTTCGCTACTGTAGAATCATGACCACACATTGCAAATATTCCTAGTCCTATTTTAGGGTAATTTCTGGGCTGTTTCCTATTTATGTTTTGAATGCTCCACAAGGCTGAAGTTGCAACCTCAAAAGTATCCAGTATAAGAGACTCTGAGCATGTTTCCCCATTCTTTTCATAAAGTTCCAGGAAAGCATATATCATCACATCGCCTTCGAGGAATGTGTATTTCATTTCGGTTATGTCGGTTGGTATAGAATAACAATTTGTTCCGCTGCAAGGCTGAAGGTTGTTTTTGAATAGTAATTGTGGTATTTGCAAAGTGTCATTGTCCATTATCGTTCTGCCTTGCAGCCATATTCCAACCTGCAAACAAAGTTTACATAAAGCAAAGAGCAAATACAGTAAATTTGAAAATACTGATATAAACATACTTTGACAAAGAAAGACATTTAGAGATATTCCTTTTTGATTTCGATATCCTTATTCATTAATTTGATATTCATCTTACACAGCAAAATTGTAACCTTTAAATACATTCATTTCTAATATTTCGAACAGTATACAATTATAAAACTTACATGTTTGTGTGTATCTACTGCATCTGTCTGCATGATATGAAAAATTTCCTTTCCATCCCCTTTGCTATCAAAATAAATTTGTTTGTCTTCGATGTCATTAATGCGCATTTTTTGAATAATTTCCGCCAATTTCTCCAGGTTTTCATTAGCTTCGTTACAGAAATCAAGCAAAGGACAATGATTCCTTATCAATGCATCTACACCATAGGCAAGGGAAATAACTGCGTCAATAACGTGAGTTTCTCCATGAGGAGCTACGTTCTGAAATAAATTATGAAAATCAACAATATCATTGCATTGGGTTTTCTCAAATTTATCCCCAAAAGTGCAGTCATTTTCCTTTTCAATTAGTTGTCTAACGTAAATATTTTCTTCATGTAAACTGGTTTTCTTTCGGATGTATTTGAGAAACTTTTCTGGGATCTTTGATTCAAAAGCAATGAGAATTGCATTGCTGGCGACTTCAATGTTCCTCTTCAAAAAACTTTCCTCTATTCCAGCAATCCAGGTGTCACACCCAATCCAGAAAACCTTGGTGAAATTTAAGTCAGTAAGTCGCTGTAATAGAGCTTTAGTGTGAGAACTCTGCGTGAGCGAAACTACAGCTTCAACATCATCGTTATTCCCAACAATGTACGTATCGACAAGGTAGTTTACAATTTCAGCATTTTCAACGTATGCATCCTCCATTCTCAAAATGTACGTCGCCTTGATTCCCTTCTCCTCTGCAAATGTCAATACACTCCTTGCTATGTCCGATCCAAACGCATCGTTGGTGTAGACAATGCCGATGCTACGAATTGAGAGATATTCTAAGACTCCAATGATGGCCAAGGCTTCTTCTTTGTTCGAGGGAACCATTCGCATAAAATACGGATACAATTCCTTATTCGAAAATGCTGAAGACGTTGCACTGATACTCATGGTGGGGATTTGCTTTGCATAACTGTAGTGTGCCAGACTTTCGATCTCGGAACTAAACAGAAATCCCACACCACCTACATAGCTATTAATGTTGCCATTTACGTTTCTTAGTCCTTTTGAATAAAGAATATCCATTTGATGAATAAATCTGGCAGGTACAGAACAAGTGTCAATGACATCGTAACCCAGCTTCACATTTGGTAGAATATTTGTCAGGTTGTTAACATACTTAACAGCAAACACTAAAGCCTCGGACATTAAAATATAATTGTCGCGCAACTCTCCGCAACCTTCCGGTGTGTATGACGAGTAGTGAAGAGGTAAAGATCCCACTATCCTAAGATCCGTTTGAACAGGCGATGCTAGTTGTTGAAATTTTATGTGTGAACGGCAAAGATAATGGAATGCCTCACTCCACGAAACCGCCGTCGTTTTCAAGACTCCGTTTTGCTTGTCATACAATATCATCGGATTAATTGTTGTATACTCGTCCTTATTAATCACTCCAACCTGAAATTAAACAATCTCTGTATTTCAAAAACACTTCCTACTTTTCCATATGGTCGTATGATT
>CAJDSM010044602.1:3272-19538 GCA_903981925.1 Ostrea lurida
CATCCAATAACAAAAATATATATTCGGAACTTTAACCGATTTAGACACTATACAGCAGCTCTTTTCGGACACCAATATTGTTCTTGATAAACATAAAAATGTGACGTACAGTTTCCTAGAAAGAGGATGCTGCATGTATTTGAAAAAGATGTGCATATAAGTTTATGTGGTACAATTTAATTGCTGTCCAAGCAAAATTCAGAACAATTATTTCGTTGAATGATAACTGAAATAAACACTCAACAAGCAGCAGTTATGAATATTTCATAAAACAATGGAGGGGGGGGGGTCCGAGGGTGAGCAATAGAGGGGGTAGGATTAAGAAGGGTGCGCGGCGGCGGGTGGCGTGGTATTCTGGGGGGGGGGAAGGGGGGAAACAATTGCAATGGTCATAACCAATATTATCTTCTCTCCAAGAACTGTCTGTCAAATCGTGCACATCAATTTTATAATGCTTTGCGATAAAAAAAAAAAGATTAATGCTTTCATCAAATGCGTTCAAACTTGAAAGTTTATACTTTTGGGAAATAACGTTTTCTTGTTTCTAATTGGAAAATTAAAATGAATTAAGTAAGAAGCAAATAAAATATTGCATTTGAAAACCATAAACATCATTTTTTTTATATCAGTCAGATGTTTCTTTCGGGAGATTCATTCATAGATTAATGGTCGGCTAATCGGGAATTCGTTGAGTAAACAGAAGTGTATGATATTGACATCCATCATACGGTCATCCAAGCAGTCACGGCTAAAGAATTCAAATATAAGGTCGTTTGTTGGACTGGTTTGTTTCATGCTCTTGTTGGATTTGTTTTTCCTACTGGATTTGACTGCGGGTGGTCCGTTTTCTTGTTTTCCGACTTTCGGGCTCAACGGCGGGTGGACGCAGGTCAGCGAGGATGTTTGCTCCTCCATGGCACTGGTCCTGCCTTCGCTTTTGTTTCGAAGGTCCGTGTTGCCAAACACTCGGATTATGTATGTGGGGTTTTTTTTTTATTATGAAATTGTTTTGTAATTTGGTTACTTTCGCCAATTTTATATTTAAAGCCCAATAATAACAAATAAAACAACGAACCCAAAAACAAAAGAAATTAAAGTTGGGTATGAATGCTCTCTCTCTCTCTCTCTCTCTCTCTCTCTTCTCTCTCTCTCTCTCCTCTCTCTCTCCATCTCTCTCTCTCTCCTCAGAGCGATGAAATAAACCTTTTGCCAACGTTTTTTATCTCAGTTTTAAAATTAAATGCGTTTCTAAATCAATTGGCAGGTACATCTATAACTGCAGACATTATTCGATTTTTTCTTATGTGACATTCATTTCTGGAAGTCAGTATAATTCAAACTTAATAACCTACACATAATAGAAGGCGAGGCTCGGGCCTTGAGTAAAGTATAGGCATAATTAAAGCTAGAGTCTGGGGGACGTTCCAAGGCCCCACGCGGGTCTAGGGCAGTGCAGCTGTTGGGGGTTCAGTTGGGACGGAAAACAGATTGTGTTTTTTAAGAATAACTTTGGGAAGAATTGTAAATTACTGCAATTATAGAAAATAGTGTTCTTCTTTATTGAAACTCCGTTAGTAGAGGGTGGAGTAGAATCAATTTCTTTATCACAGAGGTTTTTAAACAAAACTTTTGATATTCCAGCGTAATCAAATAATTGCATTAGAAAAAAACTACCGTCACCCGATCTCCACTCCCACAACATGCATCTTTTTAGAAAAAGAAAACTGCAATGCCTTCACCCTATGGTGGAAATTTCATTTTTCTAAATGCTGATATTGGAGGGGGTGGTATTTTGTATAATTGATGTCATAATTCAGAAAGGTAAATTGACTTTCAATTATTTACACCAGAAAACCTTTTGAATTCCGGAAAATATTGTATAGACGAGGCTTGGACAGAGAGACAAGATGCAAGATAAGAGGAGGTGCGGGAATATTCTTTGAGGGTGATTGGTTCTTACTTATATTTGTCTATAGGTAATAAAAGTTTTCTTCAGTTTGTTTGGACACCAGAGTCTCTTACTAGTATATTACACCCAACAAAGATTAAAAGCAAAACAACTATGGTTGATTTGTAAAACATGATATTTGTAAAATCCAGTTTTTTCTTTGCTATACAGCATAATTTTCATAACCATATCCACTGCTTCATGATTCACTGTAGTTGTTCACAGAAAGGGACCTCTCTGTATGGAGCAAAAGGTTTGGATATAGGGGTTCCTTTCAATTTGTTAAGATATACCCAATTAGTAAATTCTCAATCCTAGTTCTCAGCCATCTTAGTGTTAAAGTTTGCCCAGTTACCTTGGTTTTGAAAAAGTTTAATCCTTTTCTTTATAGTACCGGTGAAGTGTTTTTTCTGCAGCAGAAGGAGGGGAGAGTTTTCCTTATATTAATGATTTATCTATGAAGGGGGGTCCTTAAAACCAAATTGTTTCAATCAAATGTAAGATTTTTCTTGCCTATTTGTTTGGGGTATGGAGGTTGAGCTCCCTTCATTTATCCTCAAAAATTCCTCCCTAGACTTGGTTAATCGTGATTGAAGGCTCTTTCTTCTGCTACTTGTGGTGCTGGTCTGACCTTTAAAGAAAATGCAACAAAGATTCCTAAGAAATTTGTTTAATCACTCTAAGGCTACATGCAACATTCGTGACTTAACCCTGCATGTGTATATCAAGTAAATAACTGCTGTCACAAAAATAACACACTACAATTTCAGTAACAGGAAAGAAAATGTATTTTTAAACAGAAAATTATCTAAAAAAATTCTTAATTGTCCATCATATACACTCTCCTTCAATTTCAGCATGCTATTTCAAAAGTTTGCAATGAAGATATATGCCTTCATGTACCATATTTGAGTTTGCAGCATGCATTTTTAAAAAGTTACCAATTACATGTCAATATATGCCTTATTCTAGCAAATGTCAAATTTAACCAAAACAACATATCACAGGGAGTACATGATGACAGCGCATTCCCTACCTGTGTAATCATGGGCAGGATACTAGTGTGTAGTTTGGAGGAGGGAAAGTATTCTGTTATGCACAAGAATTGTACAATGTTTCCGAATTCCCTGAAATAGACGAATATAAATTATCTGATGTCTGATGACATTCCCCTCCCAGACAGATATCGGTATAATTCAATGTTTAATTTCTTAATGACATTTGATGAATTATTTGCCTGTATATGTAATACCTTCTTGGAAATCTGTTCGTCCACAGCCCCTGTCACTGCAGGGCATCTCCAGTGAAGGCCCATCTCTTCTGTCATGCCACACATACGTAATACAACCTGTTGTAAAGAGTTTTATTCTTGTGACAAAACCTTTTTTTTTTTGGTAATAAAAATTTTTGACTTCACGACCTTGGCCTTAAAATTTAGCCATATGGGGCATCCAGAGTTGAAATTAATTTCACTGTGATGCCTGGGGGTAGCAATCCAATAAAAAAAAATAATAGGGATGGCAATTTTTAATCGGTTAACCGGTTACTCGGTCGGAACAGTGGTAATCGGTTGCAAATCCGTAATCGGTTAACCGGAAAAAATAATAAATAAATAAAAATGTGTATATTTAAAAGTATCTTAATTACCACAAATTTCCCAATCCATTTTCAAAAGCCTCTGAATAGTGACGTGTTTGAGTTTCATGTATCAATTAGTTAAGTTGGAGACAGCTCCCTGTATAGGCGGAGCGTGAAGAAAGGTGCTATTACTGTTTGAACGTCAAGTCCCTGCTACAATGTTTCTTTAGTCGGACAGAAAGGAAAAATAAGATTACTGTTTGAGTAGTTGTTGAATAGATGTTTTTTACCTCCGGTTAACCGATTACGGATTTTGCAACCGATTCATGTTCCGACCGAGTAACCGGTTAACCGATTAAAAATTGCCATCCTATTATTTTTTTTTATTTGGATTGCTACCCGCCCAGGCATCACAGTGAAATTAATTTCAACTCTGGATGCCCCCATATGGCTAAATTTTAAGGCCAAGGTCGTGAAGTCAAAAATTTTTATTACCAAAAAAAAAAGGTTTTGTCACAAGTAATAACTCTTTACAACAGGTTGTATTACGTATGTGTGGCATGACAGAGAGATGGCCTTCACTGGAGACGCCCTGCTAGTACGGGGCTGTGGACGAACAGATTTCCAAGAAGGTATTACTTATACAGGCAAATTAATTCATCAAATGTCACCGAGAAATAAACGTTTAATTATACAGATATCTGTCTGGGAGGGGAATGTCATACAGACATCAGATAATTTATACATGTATTCGTCTATTTCAGGGAATTCGGAAACATTGTACAATTCTGTGCATAACAGAATACTTTCCCTCCCTCCAAACTACACACTATATCCTGCCCATGATTACACAGGTAGGGAATGCGCTGTCATCATGTACTCCCTGTGATATGTGTTTTGGTTAAATTTTGACATTTGCTAGAATAAGGCATATATTGACATGTAATTGGTAACTTTTTAAAAATGCATGCTGCAAACTCAAATATGGTACATGAAGGCATATATCTTCATTGCAAACTTTTTGAATAGCATGCTGAAATTTTGAAGAGAGTGTATATGATGGTACAATTAGAATTTTTTTTAGAATTTTTCTGTTTTTAAAATACATTTTCTTTCCTGTTACTGAAATTGTAGTGTGCTATTTTTGTGACAGCAGTTATTTACTTGATATACACATGCAGGGTTAAGTCACGAATGTTGCATGTAGCCTTAGAGTGATTAACAAATTTTCTTAGAATCTTTGTTGCATTTTCTTTAAAGGTCAGACCAGCACCACAGTAGCAGAAGAAAGAGCCTTCAATCCACGATTAACCAAGTCTAGGGAGGAATTTGTGAGGATAATGAAGGAGCTCAACCTCCCATACCCCAAACAAATAGGCAAGAAAATCTTACATTTGATTGAACAATTTGGTTTTAAGGACCCCCTTCATAGATAAATCATTAATATAAGGAAAACTCTCCTCCTTCTGCTGCAGAAAACACTTTCACCGGTACTATAAAGAAAAGGATTAAACTTTTTCAAAACCAAGGTAACTGGGCAAACTTTACACATCTGAAAGTATTGGCTTGAGAACCTTTGGTATTCTAACAAATTAAATGGGAACCCCTATATCCAAACCTTTTTGCTCCATACAGAGAGGTCCCTTTCTGTGAACAACTACAGTGAATCATGAATGCAGTGGATATGGTTATGACAAATTATGCTGTATAGCAAAGAAAAAACTGGATTTTACAAATATCATGTTTTTACAAATCAACCATAGTGTTTTGCTTTTAATCTTTGTTGGGTGTAATATACTAGTAAGAGACTCTGGTGTCTCAAACAAACTGAAGAAAACTTTTTATACCTATAGACAAATATAAGTAAGAACCAACTCACCCCTCAAAGAATATAGTGAATTTCCTATACTCTAGGGAAAAAAAGGTATGAGTATCTTCCATATTCAGATGAAAAAGGTATGAAAACTTTGTATGCCACACACAAACAGTAAGAAATCCTCTNCTCCTATACTCTAGGGAAAAAAGGTATTAGTATCTTCCATATTCAGATGAAAAATGTATGAAAGCTTTATATGCCACACACAAACAGTAAGAAATCCTCTCTTAACACCCCCCCCCCCCCCCCCTCTTTCCTTTGAGGATAAAAGAGCCTTATACATTCCACACAATTTGGTTGGGGACCCTCTCATACTCTGAAGGTAATAGCTAAAAGAACCTATAGAACATGTACCTTTAAGAGGTAATATACGGTACCATATTCTACACAACTGTACATACTGAGTATTTCACACATACTTCAGAAGTACATAGTTTTTCACTAACAGACATGCCCCTTGTGACTATTGAACCTTATAATGGTGTGAAGTGTTCGGAGACGTTTCAGTAAATTCCTGTGTTGTTTCATTTTAATCATTTGTACTATATCTTGAAAATAATTGAACTGAATTTTTTTTGTAGACAAAGCTTTACCTGCCAACCTTGTCTGTGGTCTGTACAATCTGCCTGAGGAGTTTACCAAGAGTTAGAGCATAGTCAAGCTTCCCAGAAACCCAGAGATGACGTTAGTAAGCAACCAGTTTGGATTACAGACGGAAGTGGGCAGTGGATCGATGTGCCATGCAATTTTTCTTTCTTTTTTTTTTTTTTTGGACATACATATATTTGATTTTAATTTGACAATTGACTTGTGCTATATATAGATAAACAGAATTTATTGTACATCATGATTTTAGATTTGAATTTAAGTTCTTTAGCCTCTAAGGTTTACAGTCTGTGATAAAATAGTTGATTATTATGAAGACATTAATTGTTTAGAGGTACAATCACTACTGTAGTATGGTATTTGCATAATATGGGAGATGTGACAAATCTTATACATGTATAATCAATATTTTTATTGTGTCTTTGTATATATATTGTTTATGTAACACCAACATTCATCAAGGAAATGTTATACATTGAGTGCATTCATAAAAAAGCCTACATTGAACAAATTAATGATTCATATTCCGGGCAAGATCATAAAAAATGCCTGCTTCATATATATTCTTCAAAACAAAAGGGTGGTGGAGGAAAGAAAAAGTCTAGGATAAAGATTTTTAAATTACCATTCTTTTTTAAAATACTGCTAGCTGATATCTATCTTACTTCGAAATATTATTGTTGTGTATGTAAGTTTCTATCTTTAAAAATAAAATCCGATTGGTGTTTGTGGTCATGTGACTGTTAAGTTTTGTCTGTGTTAACAATTAACATTGTACTATTAAACACAGTAGCACAACAGGTAGTACATAAACATTGCAAAATAAATCCAAATTTTTGTTGCTGTTCTAGATATTTTGAAGATATGTGTAGATATGATGAAATGAACCATCTATTGCATAAATTTTCAAGGCATATGTAGGATTGTTCTCTCACCAAAAAAAATCATATACCTCCCAAAAAGCAATACCTTTTAAAGATTGAATAAAGCTTCATCCACCCAGTGGTGTTTATTGGTGACATATCCATGTAATGGATGGTTAGGAAATTGCAATGTGGAAGTAAATATCCTATCTTTTTGCAGCTGACTAATGCCATATTTACAACATATTTGTTAATCCCATGCATACAAATTTCTGTTATACAGGAATTCTTTTGAATTAAATTTTTTAACTCAACAAAGATATTTTGTTTCTTATTGACCAAGTTTGTCCAAGTTGGATACAAATAGGCGAAGGTAACATCGTGTTAAACGTAATAACAATCCAAAAAACATATACAAAATCGAGTGTAGGGCAACATGGACCTCCGACAAAGCGAAGGTAGGATCAGGTGCCATGGAGGAGTAAGCATCCTCTGCTGACCGGTCACACCAACCGTGAGCGAAATAAATTAAACGGGATTACCCGTAGTCAAATCTAGAAGGAAAATGACAGTCTAACAAAGGGTATGAAACAAATCAGTCAACATATGACTTAGTGATACTTTGTAATCGCAAACAAGGTCATTATAGTGACCGTAGAATTTGCGAAATGATGACTTTAAACGAGATTCGTTACAACCCTGCAACTTCACCTTTTTTGTTAGTAGTTGGATTTAAACTTACCGATGTTTTAATATCTTAATGGTACATGTGTACCAAAATGTTGTAGATCGATTGACAGATTGAATTTGAGGCGGTATGATGACAAATCTTTAATGGCTTGTCCATAAGACAGTTTGGAGCTTTCCAAATCATATTACATGTCTTTGAATCCTTAAAAAAAAAAAATCTGAAATTGATATATTACAAATTGTGGCAGTTTGCTAAATGAAGGATGTTTCATCTTCCAAAGAATAAACCAGGTTAATTTTTGTCCAGAAGAATGGCTGGTAGAGGACTTATTTATTTACAAATTTGTTGACAATTTCCCATATAGATTGGCTCTTGTACTAATCATTTGTACACATTAATTGATGATTAAGACTCAGTCTTTCCATTTCATCTTCCATGTTTGGCTCACTGATAAAGTTCAAATTGACTTTATGGAACAAAATTTTCCATATTAAAGTTGTCATCAATATGATAATGATGATAAGAACTGTCCTTTCGGGACTAATACCCCCTCCCCAGGGACACACTACATACTGAACAAAACAGATTTCCTCAGATAAAAGAAATTGTCTAATCAATGGGTAATGTAGTATATTATTAATGCTAGGGTCCTGGGTTCGATTTCCGGTCCAGCCATAGATTTGCTCCTATATATATATATATATACTACATTTGGTACCATTGACCACTCTTGAACTGCAGGTTGTTCTGCCAGGGGCAAAAAGAACCTGGAATGTGTCTTCAAAGACAAATTAAGAAGGGGGGAATGTAGTTGTAAGGCTTAATTAAATAGACCTTGGATATCGGCCTGGGTAGCTATGACAGTGGTTAGAGCACCTGACTAGTTAGATTCATTTCCCGGTCCAACTACAGGTTTTCTCTCTCTCTCTCTCTCTATATATATATATATATATATGAATACTAATGCAGGTTTAGATGAATGACTGCTCCTGAACTAGCAGAAGTTTAAAATAAAGATCTGAATGTAAGTGCATGTAATTGGGTTACACTAGAATTGTAACGATAAGCCATTAGGATATGTCTACATGAAGAAATCATTAAATTACATTATAGAAAGGGCCTACACTAGAAATCATCAACTTACTGTTGACCAATAGAAGCTAGGCCCTAATTACACAGTTAAACATGACTCTAATCCAACAGAATGACTATATATTGCAAATCCAACCCCAACCATCAAAATGACCCAATTTACGTCAGAGATCGAAATGTGTAGGATATCAACAGATTGAATGATTGTTGTTTAATTAATGTCCATCCTGAGAATTTTTCACTCATATGGAGACATCACATTACTGGTGAAGGGCTGCAAAATTTAGGTCTATGCTCGGTGCTAAATGGCCTTTGAGCAGGGAGGGATCTTTATCGTGCCTCGCCTGCTGCGACAAGGGACCTCGGTTTTTGTGGTCTTATCCAAAGGACCACCCTATTTAGTTGCCTCTTACAGCAAGCAAAAGGTACTGAGGACCAATTATAGCCTGGATCCCCAATGGATTAATCAAAATGTTACCCTAAACAACAGAATGGCCTTCCATTAGAAATCTTTACACAACTTTTATCGGATTTGATAAGCTTTTACAAAATCTTCGTATAATTAAATTCTTTGCATAATAGGAATAAGTCATTAAGAGAAATCTCATTCACTGAGCATAATAAAATATATAGTACACTATTTGATACTGAAAAAATGTATATTCTCTGTAAATAAACTCTGATCAAGGGAAATAACTCCTGTGTTGGTAATTTCTCTGTCCTTTAATAATATCCACAATTTAAAATAGTTTCCATGTTCATGAAGTAGCAGTTTTTTTTAAACTGTCAGATGAAAGTAAAATTTTGTCATTTTAACCAATTTATATGAATATATAATACACCTCTTGATGAAAATATGTGATTTTCTGATGTTGACAACTTGACATACAATTCTGTTTATGAATGCCCAACAGTTTTGGGGATAATGTTACCGTATTTGTTAGTAATGGGACCTTTTTTGAACCCAAATTTTTGAGAATCAAGAGCCCTGTCATATGAGTAAGGTGACTAGGGTGTGTGTTGTGGCCCATGGGTCTTTTGAGATAATTGTTGCAGTTTAAAAGCTAGAAAAATTATATCCCAGTCTATAACAGCTAGTGGATAAAATTGATCTGATGTTTAGATATTGAGATTTTATTGACCAAGAATCACATATCAAATAAACAAACTCTCTCTCTCTCTCTCTCTCTCCCTCTCTCTCGTCTTCCCCTCCGTCGCTCTCTCTCCCTCCGTCTCTCTCCATCTTCTCTCTCTCTCTCTCTCTCTCCGTCTCTTCTCTCTCCTCTCTCTCTCTCTTCTCTCTCTCTCTCTCTCCTCTCTCTATATAATGAGGCTAACAATGTCAAAAATACAATCAGTGAAAATTCAGTGTTCCATAACAAAACAACATACACTATCTTTGTACACTGATCCTGTACTGGATAGACAAACTGATGGAGACAACATTGTCAGATTGTTAAACTTTAAAAGAGTGAAATCAACTCTGAATTGAAACAAAAACATTTCCATAAACAATAAACAAACATTTCATAACTGAAGTCCTCTACATTAAAACATATCAGTTACGTCTGCTGCACAAAATAATTGAGTAGCAACAATATATGCAAATTCAAAATTAACATTTTTATATAAACTAAAAGTACATGTACTTAACAATCCCAAACCTTTAATTCTAGGCCACATAGAGATCCTTAAATGCCAAAATAATTACAAACTTTTCTGTGTGTAATGGAGATGGTCTTACACTGAAGAAATGAAATGGTCCTGTAGTAAATGTATGTATCAAAAAACCTTGCAAACATAAAGCTACATGTGAAGTATGAAATCAATCAAGCAAACATAGCAGCCTGTAAAGTGTCTCCAAGCACACTTACACACTGCACACAATTGCAAACGCGTGCGCACACACACACACAAATGGTCCAATTACTATATATACTCTCTCACATCCAATTGCAAGGGAATGAAAATTCTTCATCAGAAATTTTTAAATTAAGTGTTTAAACTTTATCATTGTATACATCATCAATGTATACACCGTCACTTTCTTTCACTCCAGAGTCCAGTGGGGCACAGAAAAGCTGACCTACACTTTGGCTGTATCATGGTATCCCCCTTGGAATAAGGAATGATATTTTGTCTGCTGTGATGCCCCATGACACTCTGTTCGTTTGAAACAGGACCACCCACGTCGTTATAATGGCTATCCATATCACTGTTCCGATCATAGAGCGCACTACATCTGAAAAGAAAACAGAATTTACTACAGTGTGTATGTGTCAAGGCATTGGATATTTCAGAGTTAAAAGCTTATTTCTTAAATTTTATGTAATTCTATGCCTCCATGCTACATATTGAAAATGGGGAGCAGATGGAAAATCTAATTTTAATCAGATTGTGTTCTCTCCTACTGTGTAAAATAGGAGAAGATTAAATATTTTGTTTGACTTGGCAATATTAAATGCAATTTTGTTTACAACTACTTTTTAAAAACTTTCTTTTTTCAATCTTGCATCAAAAAAAGATAAGTCAAAAACATTTGACTACAATAATTTGATAATAAATCTGTACATTTGATGACAAAGTTCCCCACTTACAGGTCTTGATTTGTTTCTGTTGTTGGTACTCTGGCTTTAGGAAGGCCTCTTTGAAGAACCAAACGGAGTTGATAAACCACAAAAATGGTAGAAAAGCAAAACCTCCTGTTCAAACAGAAAAGAAAATGTTAATTCACTTACAATGTGTACATGTGTATTTATTTGAATAATTGATAAATGTATTACTCTTGATTTAAAAACAATTGAAGGTCGGGCCCTACTCGAAGTACGTCAGGAAAGTATGTCGGACAGCTAGATTACCAATACATTTTACTTACCAATGTAATATTTTCTGCACAAGTCTAATTTGTCTTCATTTTTCACCTTTGCCAAATCCATTGTAAATCACTGTAAATTCAAAATGATTAATAACTTTTTCAAACAACATGAAGTACATGCACATGAATGGTGATTTTGAAAGAGGTTTGTAAAAGAAGTGATCTAATTATTTATATTTCACATGATATTTGTCATGACTGACATGTTTTCCCAGATAAGGGGACTATTTTCATTATGAATTTACTATCACTGGCTCTTTTACATTGTAGTATCAAATTTTGTTGATATTCTGGACCCAGTTGCACGAAAGTCAGTTAACTTCTAGTTAATGCTATATAAATGAATGAGTTAATGAGAAGTTAACTGTCAGTTAAAGTTAACTAACCTTCGTGCAACTGGGTCCTGCTTATGATTTTGGAATTGTTGAAACATATCATTCAAATTTTATGCATGCTTTTGATATAAATATATCTAATACAAATTTTCTTTCTCCATCATGGCAGGTAAATTTCCTGTTCCATAAGTTATATGGAACAAAGTTATTAACTTTTTATTAATGTAGATATTCTGTTGTAGTAGTTTGGGCTATGTGAAATGGGGATATCTTAGTACTTGTAGTAGGTAAATCACCTGACAAGTACAATTCCTGGTCCAGCCATAATTTATCTGTTACATTGATTTGGTGCCCTGACCACCCCTGGATTTGCAGATGAAAGTCCATGAATCTTATGGAAGGTACTTTTGTTAAAAAATCCAAGCAAGTAAGCTTTTTAATCCAAACAATTAACCATGATAATTTATCAGTTTAAGCTAATGCTATGTATATGTGTAACTCACAGGGTGTAAGACTGTAAGTTATGTCCCTCAAAAATGTATATCCCACTGTTGTACTCTTCATTGTGTAATTGTTAGATTTCTTTGCTACATTTCTCAAATCTCTATATAAAAATGTGTCATTGTTTTCTAAGTTATACTCAGTCATCTCTACAGTATTTCCATTTGTACACTTAGTATACTGCTGTCTGCATATATTAATATATATCTCAGGGATTGGGAAGGCCAAAATGGTCAATGGGACAATGACCCCACGGTTCAACTTTTCAATGGGCCATTTTCAAATTTAATGGGCCATCAAAATATTTTTGAATGGTCATTTTTTCAGTAATTTCGGGGTCATTTCATAAGCAAAGTTGAAACATGTGCTACTTGACCTTCTTTAATAGCACGTAGTATTAGAAGAAACATTTCATTGGTTATCTCTATTTTTTCCACCAATGAAATTCCGTGTATCAGTACACACTGAAATTAGAAACGAAAAGGGCGCATGGCCTTCCCAATCCCTGATATCTCAACTGACACGTATTTAATAAACAAGTCAACAATTATACCCTTCATAGAATCTAGAATATATGTTGGGGACGAAGACAATTGTAGGAGGGAGATATGAACCCAAATAGTTCAGTGGTTAGAGCACCTGACTAGTAATGGGTTTGATTCTTGGTCCAACCATAATTTCTTTTCCCTTTTCTGTTACATTATATAAGCATCTGATGTACGTACTACTATGTAACCACCATGCCCCTCAGTTTGTTACTACCTTGTAGATTGGTCCTCACTCCCTTCTCTGACACTGTTGTATTTTGATCCTAATCCCTTTTTACTTCTAAGGCATAACCACAGTGAATTTAGACTTAGTTTTACAGGGTTCGACATTCGCACTCGTCACCGCTCTTCGCCATTTCCCACCCTGATGTGAATTTTGATGACCTGTTTGTTAAACAGCTCGCCCAGATGACGACCTGGTGACCAGTTTGGATTGTCAGAATAATTTCTATTTATTTGAAATAAGAATACAAATGGAAATAATGTGAAAAGAATTAAAATTAAATAACACTTCTATTTGAAACTGAAAAAGAAGTGCAATAGATTTAGAAATAATACATTTGAAGTTCTGTTTGTTTCATATTTTTGTTTGGGCAACCTGAAATCCGTTCGGTCAACCTAAGATCAGTATTTCGGTTGCCCAAATAGCGAGTCAAAATTCTGACGAGGGTCGAACCCTGATTTTATATTACTGTAATGA
Organism: Ostrea lurida; assembly: GCA_903981925.1. Classification (NCBI taxonomy): domain Eukaryota; kingdom Metazoa; phylum Mollusca; class Bivalvia; order Ostreida; family Ostreidae; genus Ostrea; species Ostrea lurida. The sequence goes on from CAJDSM010044602.1 coordinate 16,886, forward strand.
GATTTATCGATATATATTGCACATAAAATGATAAACTAAAACAACCAAACAAGAATAAGTAAAGTGATTCTGGTTAATTTTTTATTTGATATCTCAGTACATCCGATAAGGGCCGCTTCACTGGGGAGGGGGTGGGGGTGTTGGTTGAGGGGGAATGGCCATCTCTTACTTGCTTACTAAACACCATATATATCAATTTGAATTACCGGTACATAGAAACACTCTCATTCAACATATTTAATGAACCCTTTACTGATATCATACACACTAAAAAGTACACCAACCTTTGATATTTTCGTAATATGATCAAAAAGTTAATTTTTCATCTCTTCTATTTCCTTTTCCACTGTCTTGAATGCCAAATACGTCACGAAACTGTGTACTGAGTAAAACGTCATAGCAAGCACTAATAGCATGATATGTATTGTAATGACTGATTACCTTTCAAAACGCATGTTTGAGCAAATTTCAGTTCTTTATTTGTTGTCTCTCAACTTTTAAACATATCAGATGGCCAATCTATATTTTGTGAATTCAAGTCTCAAAGGAATTCAAAGATTAACAGATTATGACTTCTAAAGGTCATATCACCCCCCCCCCCTTTTCAGTTTAGTTTCTCACTCTAAAAAGTATTTAAAAAGAATTTTAAGATCATTTATGATAAATTACATGGGTGCCTTTGGATATTACTACATATCTCTCTCTTGTTCACATGAAATAGTTTTGGAATAAATGTAATCATTTTCGTTTAATTTTACTATATAGACCTATAGTTAAGTTTGGAAGCCCAAAAAAAAAATCACTTTTGATATCTCCTCATATTCAGCTAATCGATAATTATAAAATAAACTTTGATATCATTATAGAAAAATATAAATTCGTTAATATTAATGAATAGATTTATTCCATTGCAATTATTCAGATATTTGGTTGTTTGGATCTTTTAGCGTGTACCCGGCGTCTGGGTTAATCGGGAAAAATGGCGGAGTACCTTGCGTCGATTTTTGGCACAGAAAAGGACAAGTAATGCTTTTCTTTATGCAATATTTATAACCTCCAAATATTTTTTTCTAAAGCTAAACGTTTTCATTGTGAAATTGATATTTGTTCATGTTTTATTTTAAACATCAAAGCATGGCATAAAAACGTTTTACATGCGTTGAAAACATGAAACATTTTTATTTTCATTGTGTACAGAAATTTTATTCTAGATTTCATCTGTGCTCTTGTGCGCTTAATCAATCTGTAGACGTAATGAAACTGAATGCTATAGTATCTTGCTTGTGGACGGCCTCTTGAGTTTCAAAACCATTATATTTTTAATCAATAAATAACAAAAAGGGAAGAAAAAAAAAATTTATCTATGATATTGACAGGTTGGGAGCACTTCCCCTTTAGCGAGATAACCGATTATCTCTCTCTAGTGAGAAAAATATATCCCGTTCAATCGAGAAAAACACCGAGGAATTTACATATTTGTACTTCGCGTTAAAAAGAAGAAAAAGTGCTATGTCCAATACTGCTTCTGTAAATATGTAAACCAAAACAAATGTACTCACGATGTGTATTTGGTTTCAGCGTAGTGCTCACTTATGCAGCAATGTTGATTAAGAATTTCTTGATTAAGTTATTAATTCTATCAAGGTAATTCCCGTCATGTCCACCGTTTGTCACACTTATTGAGCAATGCACGGGATTTGCCATTATTTCCACGAAAAGCAGCAAAACACGTGTATATCGTACTATCTATTTTCTTGCTAGAGAGGGATAATCGCCTTTTAGCGAGATGATCTCGCTAAAGGGGAAGTGTTCCCAACCTGATTGATACACCAGGTGTGAAACGACATTCTTACCCCAGTCTTTGTGAAAACTTTCAAGACTTGCTGCCAGTAGGACCAGTGAACTGCCTGAATATACTGATCCCTATTGAAATTGACTGGCCCCCAAATTTTCATAGATGTTTATCACGTACATTGTAGGATGTAGATCTAATGTTTATAACTGTACAGTTAATTTAGTGAGACTTTGTCTAAACCAGGGTTCGACATTCGCACTCGCCATTTCCACCCTGATGTGAAATTTGACGACCTGTTTGTTAACATAGCTTGCTCAAATGACCTGGTGACAAGTTTGGATTGTAAGAACTACTGCCGGTGCCGAAGTGCGAATATACCGCTGTATCAAGCAAAATAAATAGTGTGCAGATTTGTTACAAGCAAAATCCTGCCGTCAGGCGAATTTACCGGTAAATCGAATGCTGCTGTAACGAGCGCTGACTGTATAATGGTATTGAATTTATTTCAGGGTAAACTGCTCCTTTTACTTCAAGATTGGAGCATGTCGACATGGAGAACGATGTTCCCGTCTTCACAACAAGCCCACCTTCAGCCAGGTAAAGACACTTTTGTGTGGTGTATGGCTATAGCAATGCCAACTAATGTTTAAGCCTCTCAAATGAAGTTTGAAGACTGATTGTCTTTGCTTGTCTTTGCTCAGTTTTTATTATTCTTCAGATTCTTACAGCTTTCTTTCTTGCACCTAAAACCATGCAGTCTTTCTCTGTAACTTGTTGATAAAAATATTAGATATTCCAAGTTATGATAGGCCAATGTATTTAGATGTGCAGAAAATTGAAAAGAGAGTTAGGGTCCGA
>CAJDSM010044616.1:369-18829 GCA_903981925.1 Ostrea lurida
AAATATTCTCAACGGGACGAAAAACAAATAGATAATCAATCAATCATATAGAGTGATTTAGGCATTTGCTTGGCGCTTTCGGTCAAATCTAAGAATGTTATCTAATTCTAATGGAGTCTACTTTAATTTTTTGTCATTTTCGTATTAAGCAATAATTTTTTTTATCGGTTTTTAACTTAAACTTTCTGAAATTATTGGTACAGTTTTCCATACCTTGGAAAATTATTGGTTTTTAACTTCAACTTGCTGTTTCCGTACCTTGGAAAATAATTGGTACAGCCATAGCCATACCAACTGCACCGCTTGCTACGCCTATCAAAATTAACTTCACTGATTGTTGGATTTCGTGGTATACCCGTCTACTGATCTATAAACTCTGTTTATGGGTGTCATATAGTAATTAAGCTTGGTTTGTTTTATTCTACATATTTGTCAAAAACATAATGTAGCAAACGGCGACTTATTAATGGACATGGACAATAGATGATACTGAACATCCGGTTGAATATACACTTTATTTACCCTAGTATTAGCTTTGATGTGTTTCTTGTATTCCTCCACCGGACATCCCGTGCTAACGAAGGTGTACTCGATTCCATACCGAGGGAGTATGTTCATGATTACGTCGTATGTTCCACTGTAGCAGGGATTGTTTGCCACCTACAAAATGTTCATAAATCCAACCCTCTTTATAGGAAAACAAGATTATAGTCTACATCTATATTTAAACCGCTAATTTTTATTGATTATCTTGATATAAAAAAAACGTGGTAATTGCTAGATATACTTGCTATATGATCGCCACTTTTCAGGTAACATAGTAAAGCTGTAGATATAGCAGCCATGCCAGGCCTAAACACGAAGGAGCCTTGTCCACCTTCTTGGCTATTTATGGTAGTTTGAGCGGACTGACAGGTGAAATTACCCAATCTCGAGTAAATGTATCCACCCTGATGAAAATAATTATGAATCGACAGGTGAAATACATACATTGAACACTATATATTTCACCAGAGACATATACAATGTATACATAATGTATGTCTCTGATTTCATGCTCAAAATTTCAGTACGAACGAGGTTTGTTCTGAAATGATTGGTCGAGACGTTGTCGTTTTCATTGGCGAAACAAAACATACACTTATCAAACAATGTAGCAGTATATTTAAAAAAATATCCCTTAACTCTATTTAAAAAAAAATTTTCATTGGATTGCGTTTTATGATTTATCAACTACAGCATTCGGAAATAAAATATATCACACTAACTGATGGCAAAAATCCAATTACAATGTATATACATGATGATGTACATGAACTATACATAAAAGGAAAAGTCACAGTGGATACAACATATAAAAACAAGACATTATATTGTAACGAGAACATAATAAAATCATAGGTAAACATTTTGAGTAGAGAATTGCAGTTTTTATAAAAATTAAATACAGTGATGTACATATATATGCAAATAAAGCATACAAAGCCTTCTGTGCATCAAAAATTGTCCCGTTTTCCCTCTAATTCTTACTTTTCATGACGTTTATTAACAGAAAATCACTTTAATCTTTGGTATACCATGCTTCGGTATCTATTTATACATGTACCAAAACTATTATTTCTTTACTCTCACTGGGATGTAACAAAGTTAAGGTCATACGCAACGCCCATCGTTATCTGTATATATTTTAAAGATTATATTCCTAATATAAATCATAGTACCCTTAGATATTCTTTGAAAAAATTTCCTATGTTTTGGAAAAGATGACAGTTAATGAAGAATGTAATTTGCACAATTATTCATACCTGTTACTTGAATTTCAGAGTTACCTCTCTTTGGAGAAAGCAAATGCAATGCACCTGTACATATTTAATACTGCAAAAAGTGCGTTCCAGGTTTCACCAATGGTAATTTATTAAATTACCAACAGTGACAATTGGTTATAACTAAAGGTAGCCCAGGGTAGCATATTGCTGTAAAATGCACCAAATTTTTAACACAAAAACCCGAACGATTTTCGGCTTTAAAAAATGGTCAAAACACACCAATTGCACAAATGGTTGCAAATTGTACACTTTTTGTCTCAAAAGCATGATCCCCCCCCAAAAAAAAAAACTCTTACAGATAATCAAAAACATTTTTCACACATTATCATGTTTATGCGTATGAAGGGCACGTGTCTTCTAAATATTTCTCCTAGAAAAACCTATACATGTATAATTGCATGTAAATGTGATGAGGTTTAAATCTATATACTTTCTGAAATAAGATTCACTGCGCACTGTTAACAAAAAAGTGTATTTATTGCCGTTAATAATGGGGAAAAGAAACAAATCCTCTCCAGGTCCATGCATATTCATTCTATACCCGCCATTATTTAACTTGCTTAATGACGTCACTGCACAATCCTACCTACACTATAGACTGTCGTAGAATTGGTGACCTACATTCAATGTGAAAGTAAACCAATGGTTAACAATGGGGAGAGATGTTACAATTGGCAACCAATTGTTCAATTTTTTGTCATTGTTAAACATAATGCTACCAAATGGTGAAACCTGGAACGCACCTACTTGTCAGTAGTTGTATGATTATATTTTCATTATCATCAAATAATTTCTTTGAAGGGATTGAATGATGTTGCGTTTTCTGTATCTCTTATTTTATCATTGGAAGTTCTTCAATTTTGGAGATCAGAAAAAAAATTGTGAAATGTACATTGCGTATGCCCTAAAGTAAAGATGAAAAACGTTGAATATCTCTATCATTTCTAAACAATCCTCGTTCATATCAAATGAATAAAGAATGTAAATTTAAAACAGCATAGACATGCAAATAATATAGACATATTTCAAACTGGGGTGTATGATAAAACTAACCTCTTCCAAAATCTTGAGATAGTCATCAACAGATTTTAGTTTGTAGGTGGAAGAATGAAAAATGGGCGGAACTAGTGCCTCTGTCTTAGGACCGGAAGTGAATGTAAAACGTGATGATGTTGCCACAGTATCAGGAGTGACGTCAGTGATATGAAGCCCGCCCACTCCCCTCTCCAAATTAGACTGTGGAGGAAACCACTTTTGACTAGAAATAATTTATACATCATTGAACATTAATAAACAGTGCTTGAGATGTTTTAAACAATATTCGTCAGGTAATACAGAGAATAAGTATGTTCCCAAATTTCAACCACAACGATAGTAAGTCGTTGCCCGATAAACAGAAAAGAGAAAACAAATGTTTTTTGTTCTTTTTTAAACTTTGCAACAACTTAGATAAAGCAAGGAAACAACACCAAAAAGTACACATTCAGGTATCTAGTATTAGCATGAAGAAACAAGATCAGTAAAACTGATGAATGCTCCCCGACCTACATCTAACCAATGTAACACTTATTTGACGAATGACTTTCACAATGAAGAATGACTGTTGAAAGAAAAGGTTTTTGATATATGTAGGGTAAATGGTGAGTGATGTCAACTTTTACAAAATGACCTTATGTGACCTTTGCCTGATAGTCATTTGCCTATTCCTTGTTTGTGCGACACATGATCAATACCTGTTCAAAAACTGTTGAAATAAGGAACTTTTTCCTCATACAAGGTATATCATCTGAATGACCTTGACCTTTCAAAAATTACCTTGAGAGATATATAAGAACGATAGTTCAACTGTTGAACTATTGTTGAAATGAAGATTTATTTTCATGTACAAGATAAATATTCTAAGTGACCTTGACCTTCACAAAATGATCGTAAGTCACCTTGGACTGAAAGTAATTTGCTTGTTACTTATTCATGTGATATATGATTACTACTTGTTCAAAAACTGTTGAAATAAGGAACTTTTTCATTGTATAAGATACAAATTCTCGGAGACCGTGACCTTGACCTTTCCAAAATGACCTTGAGTACTTTTGCCTGAGACCCATTTGCCTGTTACTCATTTGTGGGTACTTGTTCAAAACTGTTCAATAAAGGCATTTTCCCCATATATATGGTATGTGCTTTGAGTGACCCTGACCTTTGAAAATGACCTTGATACAAAAGTACCCTGTCCCAGGAATATTTGTGATCAATTATGATAACTTTATGATGAAAATTTAGGAGATGTAAACTTACATGTTAAAAAACTCTTGAAATAAGGAACATTTATATGCTCTGAGTGACCTGACCTATCCAAATGACCTGTGAAGCCTTGGTTCAAAAGCCCTGTCTAAGTAACATTTTTCGGTAAATTGTATCAATTTTCTGATGAAAGGTTTAGGAGATATGAACTCAGACGGACGGACACGACGGCGACTCTGTTCCCCAGATTTTGGGGGGGGGGGGGGGGGGGGGGGGGGGGGGGGGGGAGCATAAAAACTAGAAATGGAGAAAACATTGTTGTAAAGGTCAAGCAGTAATAAATAGATACTTCAGAACTTATCTCGGTTGAGATTGCAGGCTGGAATTTAGACTTGCGCTTCCACCGAATTTCGGCGCAGTCTTCATAATTCATGTTGGAATTTTACATTCAGCTTCAGCCGGTTCTAGCAATGAATATATGTCACCTAAGTGACATTGCTGTTCGCTCAAATAAGATTTATATTGACAATTAAACTAACTCTGTATAGCTATTAATACCACATTACTTACCGTCTAGATATGAAAATTCCAAACTACAAACGATCACTACAACTGACTCCCGTTGCACAAGATTTTACCTCCCGAAATTGAAGATTCCCCATGGATCTTTTTTTTTTTTTTAAATTGGCAATTATACCTATCAGTACAAAACATACTATAGGAACTCTTCAGTATGACGGAGGTGAAGAAATGCGACTGGAGCCATTTTTTGAACGGAAAACTTAGTGCTTCCATGGTTATATTGAGTTAGTTAACAATCAAATCAATTATTTGAAGCGAGTGGAAATGTCGCCTAGGTCATATTTATTGCTAGAACCAGCTGAAGTTGAATGTAATTTCCAGATAATGAAATTTATGATAGGAACTCCTCCGAAGATGAATGGCAAAACAATATGGAAAACAATTATCTCGAAATAACAGAGAAATGATGTTCTAGGTAATGTAATGTTTCGTCTATGGAGAATGCAAGGGAGAATGGAGATGTGTCGATGTAGCACTCAGCTTTATTTCAAACAGCTGTTACAAAGGATATCATGAATTTGTTGGGAACTGTAGACCCAGTTAATTAAGTTTACCCTGTATTGCAGTGATGATAATGGAGACTTTTGTCTGTAATTTTAAGCCTGTGAAAACATTGTTAGATGTATGCATGTGAACAAAGTGTATCATACAAAACAATGGATTATCGGGCAGATCAAGAGCTTTTACAGAAAAAACATGATAGGGGATTGAAATTAATGGATATTTCTAATCCTTTAATTATTCAGACCTAGGTACTGTAATAAAGCAATAAATCTTATTTGATTAATAAAATAAAATTCTATCACTTACCTCATATCTGACGCTGAATTTATAGGTACGGTGCAATACTTGGTAATATCTAGCGGGAGAAGTAGTTAGTACGACACTAGCTGTATTCAGAATTTGGATGTGTGTACATGAATATTCGTAGATACTACAACTCTTTCGTTCGTGGCCTGGTTAAGGAAGGCACTACCTCGTGTGACGTCATTTTGACGTTCCCTTGCAATTGAGAGCAACTTCAATAAAATATCCCTTGCAAATATATATTCCAGTTTCATGAAGATAAAAAAAAATTAATGCAAGGAATATTGTTGAAAATATTTTTTTTTTATCGTATCATAATGAAGAGATCAAATCAGCTCATTTGTGTTAACTCTAAACTCTCGAGCAAAGGCCAGTGGTCGAGTCTATATTGTTTAACATCCCGCTTGAGAATTTTTCACTCGTAAGGAGCCGATGAAGGCCTGCAAAATTTGGACCCATGCTCGGCGCTCATGGCCTTTGCAGTGAGGGATCTTTATCGTGCCACACCTGCTGTGACAAGGGGCCTCGGTTTTGCGGTCACTCCTGAATGATCGCCCCATATAGTCGCCTCTTACGACAAGCATGGGGAACTGAGGACCTGTTCTAACCCGGATCCCCACGAGACGCCACTCGTCGAAGTATGTCAAAAAATATACCATATCGTAATGAGCTACATTTTCTGTATTGCCCAATAACCACTAGCAAATAAAGCATTTCTGAAGTCTCTGACCGAAATGTTTTCAACAGTATCCCCGCTTAAATAGAATATTTACGTAGTAGCATTAATCTCTTGTACAGATTGAACTCAAATAAGTTATTTTAAAAAAATAGCATGCATCTCTGCCCGAAAAGAGAATGATAGAAATTGGCTTTGTTTAGAATACAAATGAATGACCCGAAATAAAAGTATATTTGCTCCACATTAATTCAAAAACACGCGCCCTAAGCACAATTAAGAGGGTTGAATTTAACGTCTGAAAGAAAGCTTTTTGTATATAGATAAAGTTCAAATACATTTGGAGATTTTATTTCTTTTCCATATCATAACTAGTCGTAGAACTGTAGCTTTTGGAAAAAAAAAATAATACTCGGACAGATCAGAGAGCTTGTACAGATGTACTCCTCATGAAAACTCGAGAAAATTGAACTTCTGTGTGCATTACATGTAAATGAATTTCTAGAACAACGCTGTAGTCTACTAGGCTAGTCAGCTAGTGGTTCACAAGTGCGAGATCCAGGTTCGATTCTCGTTCCATGCGCCGCATTCTGATACGTTAAACACAGGTAGTGACTGAATCTTTGACAAGCGTCCAGCATTGCAGGGCGCCTGAAAAAGTGAAGTCCCGTGTCACAGTGAGTATAAGACAGAATTTACGGCACATCATCCAAGGCTGGTCACTGAAAAATCGCATAATGTGGTCATCCATACTAACTTGTATGCAAACCATACGACCCATCAGTGAGTGAAATTTACTGGGCTAATTTCCGGTAACATTTAAGAGAATGCTCATTTTGGATAAAATAACAGGACAGTGCTGGTATACACGACTTTCTTCCCAACAATAAATTGATTCAGGATAGCTAGCTCTACGTCGTGCCTGAATACATGGCCACCACGGTATTTTGCCACCTATTAATATCGCCGCCCCCGCATAACTCCATCGAATGTGTAGAACGCTTTCAAGAATATGCAATAACTTGGGGAAAAATCCGTTTAAAATTACAATGCAAAATCTCTGAAATTGTGAAAAAGGTGGGGATAACGAACAGTGATCAAAAACGGAAATCCTGAATATACCAGAGAAGGGATCAGTTGCCTAGGTGGAGTAAGCAGTCGACAGGTCATACCCGTCGTGATCGCATTGTCTCGATCAGGTAAACATAGTATTTGACCCAAAGGCAGGTAGTATTTGCCTATCTTAGAATTTGCGAAGCGCTGCCTTGAAACGTGACTATTAAAACCCCTGCAACACCACTTGTTTGTCAGTAGTCTGCCTCGATGTAAAATCTGAACATATGCAGAAAGCTCTTGCGTACCGAATCAGTTGAGAGACGTTAACACCATATGATGCAGGTGATAATGGAATGATGTTACATAAATAAGAAAAGTTGACGATGGAGAAGCTGATATAATCCCGTTAGTCATAAAGTTGAGTTGTTAGTTTTCCTTTAATGCCGATGTTCAATAAAATACCCAAGTACGATGAAGATGTGGAAGACTCTGAGGTGTCTTTTATTTCGGGTTCACTGGGATATATCGAATCAACACAGGAATGATTATTATTGTTTCATACCCTTTGTTAGACTGTCATTTTCCTACTAGATTTGACTAAGGGCTCACGGTGGGTGTGACCGGTCAGCACAGGATGCTTACTCCTCCATGGCACCTGATCCTACCTTCGCTTTTGTCGGAGGTCCGTGTTAAAATGTCGTTGAAAAGTAAAGGCCACAACTGAAGATTAATTCTTCCCATGTAGAAGCTTTTGAATAAATTCTGCCTTGAATATAAAAACAGGTCTACTAAAATCTGAACACCATACCGGGACTAAACAGCAACGTTGTCTATTCATTATAAAGAATATTGATAAAGTAAAATGAACCATCAAATTGAATGCTACAAGTAAAATTAAATTATTGATCCCTATTCACTTTATCTTCACCTTTTAACATTTCCGGTGTTTTGTTTTGGGTTTTTTTTGGGGGGGGGGGGTTGCCTCAGATATCTTTACCAATTGTAATGATAGTCATTTCCTGATGAATGTGGTGTGGTTATGAACAATGAGTGTATGAATCTCAGTACAGAAATTAAAGTAAACTATGGATATAAGACATTTTATTTTCATTATCATTCTTTATTTCTATATTGATATATACACACTTATACAAAAATATGCTACGAACAAGAATATATGACAAACTCATCTTGATCATTTATCTCTATATATTATAATGTTCATGCGCTGTGTACATATTGTAATTATAATTTGTGTAAAGACAGCCAAGGCAAACACATTGGAAATACAAGAGCAATCAGAGACTGTATACCTCATGGTTACATTAAAGTTCTCTGGATCCTGTGTTATATAGTGAGACTTTCCCCACAGTGAGATTTTCCCCGGAGGGCTGGCTATTATAGTGAGCCCTCCCCCCCATCCGGAGGGTTGGCTATCTATGACTACCCCCCCCCCCTTTCCGGAGTCTGGCTATATAGTGAGGCTTCCCCCGAGAAGTCCCATAATACGTCTGCTGTACCATCAGTTTTTGCATGAAGTTGCTAACAGACAAATAAATCCACAAAGTAATAAATAAATGCATCGATTTTATAAACTCTTGGGTAGAGGCAATATATATTGCTACTCAGATATAATGATATAACGTTCGATGGAGAGGCTGAAGTCATTAGTTGTTGGTTTTCCAGTAATGTAGACACATGGTCAGTAAAACATGTCAATATAAAACAGATGTGGAAGATTCTGTTGTGTCTTTTATTTTTAGTTCAACAGAATATGTCGAATAGAGATATTAATGAAAATAGATATTGCTCATAAATTAAACGTTATCGATATATCCAAGAGTGAACTTGAAGGTCACCACAAGATGTTATCTTTTCACACAGACATCTTTGAATAAAGTCTTGCTCATAAAAGTACAAAAAAGGGACCGGCTAACAAGAGAACAAATTTTGTGGCCATGAGAATTCCAATTTCTCTTTGTGAATCTTCACTAGTAAAATTAAAATTCTAGATGAAGACTGTTGGTTGTATATTTTCTTTAAAAAATCAACCGTCAGCCATGATACATATTTTTGAGTGAAGTGCAGTAGATGAATACTGGTTTTTCTGGTTAATTTATCGACTTGTTTCATTTAGACACAATTTTTTATTTTCGTTATTTTTGCGACAATTTTCAAAATATACTTTTTTCTGAATGAGATGATTCTTGGTGTGATTTACTGGAAGCGATCAAATGTCTGTTCCCAATTCGAATGAATATAGGTAAACTGGATCAGCTTTCCGCTGCTCTGTTTAAAGATGAACACGTAGGTTTCGTGGCTTACTGCATATTTTGCAGCTATATACATAGTTTAGGCTAAGCAATTTAGCACTCTAAACCAGCTTAATTAATGAGATGGTCTGGAATTTTATCCAGTGCTCGCTGAAAGTCTTTGATAAGGTCACCGGGGTCCTCCAAACCTATACTTAAAAATGAAAGGTAAATAAAAAATGTAATGCATGAAATTTTAAACATAGGATTTGATAGGTAAAACTATTCCGAGCTTGTTATATATTTTGTACCTGATTCTAACTAAACCGTCATTTATACCGTCACTCTCTCTGTCCTCGGATTTGGCACGCGTCATCGTAGCAGGGTGCTCAATCAAACTCTGTACTCCTCCCAGCGAGATTGCTAACTGGACAAGACGCAAGCCCTGTCATCAAATATATGAATATTTATAAACGTGAAGAAACTATATATATTGTCTTTACCTTATAAAGTATAAAAAGTTCAATGACTATTCGCGATGAGATTCATTCCATATTGAGTGTTTTTAAAACTATGATTAAAAATTATTCTTTGCAAGAATACGGTGATGCTAGAAGTGGTAGTACCATACCAATGAGATATTTCTCAAAGTTTCAATAAACAAACTGACTAACCTCTACTAGAATCTTCCCTCCCTGCACCCCTCCCTTGATCTCAGCAGCGATCATTCCACCAGACATCTTCATCTGTTTCTTAGCAACCTGATGTTGTGGATGTGATGGTAGACCAGGATACATGACCCTCTCAACCTGTACAAAATTAAACACATCAACACGTGACACAAAGCCTACCACTCGTATACTCTGCTTATATTAGTCTCGTCACCTTTGGTTGCTTTTCCAAGAATTCTGCTACTTTCTGGGCGTTAGAGCTGTGTCTTTCCATGCGTATAGGGAGAGTTTTGAGTCCACGAAGCAGGAGACTTGCATCGTGGGGCGACTGCAAAAAGAGGAAAAGAAGTTTATGGACTATGATCACATCGGTCCCAAGTGACGACAACGGTCGATGTACTCCATGATCACGCACAATATGTAGAGAGTTAAGGTTTTTGGTCGGCTGACATATTATGTTGCAAATGGTAAAGTGATGATGAGTGGGATAACAAATGTCAAAATCGATTAAATGAGAGAACCATCCCACCATCTTCGCAAGCCAAGTGTCCGATTCGCCTTTACTGTCATCTTCCCCCTTGGCAGATTTACAGTGCGCGACTGAATTGCCACTTCTAAACGACAATCGAGTTCATCGCTCTTGACGACACACTCGGAGTGGGAAAGTTTGTATGTTTTTTTTTTTACAATTTAGGTCATGTACAATTTACGTGTGTTGCAGCTTGTAATCACCTTATCTTTCAGGCGTAAATCGCGTATTAAAACTTGGCCTTGCTGATTCTAACGATTCTACTTTGTTTATTTTTGTTTCATGCTCAATCTGTTCTGGGCTGCAAGGGTGGTGGGTGTTTCGAGGCTTATTTCAGCAAATCCACAATGACACTCTCTTCTCTGCTTCATAATTCTGTCGGTGCCGACAACATAATCAGGTGGTGCGTCGTAGTAACTGAGTCAAAAAACGCCGATTCTTTCTCCAAATGTGAATCTGTACGTCTTTGTGTTTATGGGCAAAAATATCAGCGGCAAAGCGACTTCATAGGAGCCAGGACTTTACTCAAACCGAACAAGGTACTGAATGTGCAATTTGATTGATGCCTTCTGGGAAAGTCAAAGCACGATATTTTAGAAGGTCCTTAGAAACTCGGACTAAAATCTGCAAGGCGGAGATGACAGTAAGCGACATCGGACACTTGGCGTGCGAAATGCATCGCACCAACGTCACGAATGGTATGAGCGTTTCTCTAAATAGAACAAGAAATTCAGAGTCGTATTTTCTTCGTTGACTTGCAGAATGCTATATATTATCCACTTCCCTAATTAGGTGAATATAATGCGCATCATGACAAGAGTCTGATGAATTTTCTTTTTACGTTTTCCGATAACAATGTAAAAACTAATGAAATCTATAGGGATCAATTTTATCTGTACGTCATGTACCATTGTCTGTCCCAGGGTAGTTTGATCATGGAAATATCATGGTTCTTACGCGAAAGTGCCACAGAAAAGAAAAGGTCAATACATCCCGGAGGACACCAGCTTGTCGCCTGCTTCCACCCTGTATTTTTGTGCTACTATCAAAGATAATAATTAGTAATGTTTTACATTTTAAGGAACATAAGCCTGTTTTCTTGAGTTATGTTTTTATATTCACTCTTATTAGATATGTCAAAGTACATATATTATCCATAAAATTTCCTCTGTAACCAAAAATCCCGAAACTCATCACAGACAGTTATGATGCATGCGCCTGCAAGCAGCCCCTTTTTTATCTTAACGAGATGCTATCATACATTATAACCAACCGGAAATCAGGCAAAAGAGAGAGAGAGAGAAAGGGACGATGCGAGAGGAGAGAGAAGACGAAAAAGGCGACCCGAGAGACAGAGATCAATGAGAGAAAGAGAGCTGGCGAGATGATGGATGTAAGGAGAATCGGAGAGAGAGAGACCGACGAGAGAAAGAGTAGAAGAGATGAAGAGAAGAGTGAGCAGATGAGAGAGACAGACACAGAGCAGAACGAAGAGAGATGATTGAATTAGACGAGTTTTGAGAGAGAAGACAGATAGAGACAAAGACATTTGTTCTAGCGTTATTTACGGGTGCTAGCCTAAGGGTGGGACATATAGTTATTCAAATTGTCATCCGTTGATGTGTAGCTGCCCTCACCTAAATACACGAAGACATCTTGTTCCATGTTACACCATACATATTCATGGTATGCCCTTTATACCCAGTCGCACTGTCATTTCTATCACAGATGTTTCTTTACCTTTCGGTTCCAATGTACAGCTTACAACGATGATCTGAATTTTCTCATAAAATTAAGCGCTGTCGCTTTGGGCAAATTCATGTCGGAGGAGTACTCACCCGTTTAAAAATGTCGTTTGAAAAAATGTTGAAAGATATGCACATAATCATATCATTAGACAGTAAGTTTAATTAGTGCCTTGTAGAGCTTTGAGCACATCTCAAGCCCTTTTACATTTTCAAAAAACAGGGTATCTCTCTTGAAATAGGCCTCTTTTCATTCATGTATTCAATATCTGTTAATTTTTCGCCCAAACTAACTAATTCCCATATAATACATAGATAGACCGCTGGTTGCAACACAGAAGATAATTTAATAATTGCGCATTTTCAGCACAACCCCCAACTTTAATAGAATTATAAATAGTACAGACTGCGCGTTTTTTTGTAATTTCGGGCAAATCAAATATGTTCACCCTTCTCGCCAAGATTAGTCCCCGACAGCTTATAACTTTCGTCAAGTAATTGTCATATATTGTTTGTTGAATCGCCCAAAGCGAAGCTACATTGCCGCATTTAGATAATTGAGATAATAATCGATTTCTCCTAATTTAAATTCACGAAATTGTAGTTATCACAAATCACCGGCCGTACTTGCGCATTATTTGTAACTGTTATCTCACCAAAGTCTGATTTAGCGATCGATGACTCCCTCCTGTTTAGTAGATTTTTTTTCAAATGATATAAATAACCATAACCAAAAACCACCAACCATGATAACTAATACTCGGAGGAGTTCATACTGTGCGATAGAAATCAATCCGAAGAAATTTCTATTTCAATGAGCAACAACAATGCAATAGATTAGTGGGCTATATTTTCCAGTATCCACCTCCCGGTTACACTTCCTCACGGACTCCATTTTCAGCCATATACTACTTGACTTTACAAATGTCATTTTTGAAATAAAATTTGACGTTAGCTGGACACTTCCCCCTTGTTTATTCCTGCTGCTGGACAGAACTTGCCCTCTAACATTATGCATAATGATATTGACTTAAAAACCTTCATTAATAAAAAAATAAGCCTGCGGCATGCTTCTGTGAGAAAATTCCTTTTTATGTACTACTTAAGCAATCTACAAATATGCCTTATCTCATTAAAAACCACAGAAAACCAGACAGGTCTGAATTGTCATGAAACTCTATTTGTTATATACAACGGAATTCAAGTATTGTTTACATCAGTAATGCTCCAAGGACATAGTTAGTAAACATCAAACGGAAACAAACATAGGACATATATGAAAAGGCAAGATAACGAACCAGTGATCAAATCTCTTTTAAAAGTCCCAAAAGGACAAAACACGGACGTTTGGATGAATACCAGAAGTAGGATTACCAGGTGCCTAGGCATGACTAAGCATCCACTGTCGACTGGTCACACCCGCCAGTAAAGCCATTGCTCTTGATCACGTAAACGAGGTAGCAGGATGTGGTACAAAGAGAGGCCTGACCAATTGTGTCATGACAACACGTCAGTATCTGACCAATGGTAGTTATATGTGGCAAACTAGCATCGTCTTATAACGACCAGCAATTCGCGGAACGCCGGACTATCAAAGTGAATGTGAAATTATAGGGGGAAAAAAACGTAGTAATACCAAAGTTTTAATTTATGGAATTGTTTTGAAAGGCATTCTCAATATGCGTATATATAAATTCAATCGTTCCTAATCTCATCCTGACACCAGAGAAGAATTCATAATGAAGTTGAAGTTCTACATAGTAATATACAATTCTTTGGATGGATTTATCACCCCTCTAGGGGTAAGAAACTTCTAACATGATGCCTACTAATAAGGCAATCAAGAGACCTGGCCCTAAATCATGAACTTTGCCCAATAGCCCAGTTAAAAGAAGGACGGCCACAAAAGAAGGACGCACAACGAAATTCAATGCAGCACGTGTGGGAAAGCTAACTTACTACAGATATTCACTCAGAAGAGCTAAAAATGCAACTCTGGACGACATACCCAGCTGTGCATTGATATGTCGAAGCTCCATGCTTATGACGGGCTGTAATAAGGACTGCAAAAAGTGCCGTCCACCATTGTCAGCGTTGTCCAGCGATGTCCCAGCTTTCCAAACTTCTCCAGATCAAGAATTAGCCATATTTGGAGTACATGGGTCCACATATAGCATTAACAATAGATATCCACTTTCACAACCGCGGCGAAAATATTACGATCCCGCTTATTATAGGTTGGTCGTTAACATTGTTTAACGAGCGCTCGAGAATATTTTTTACAACCTCTTTGGAGGGACATCAGGTGGCATTGCCGTGAAAAGTAGTTAATTTAAGCTTGCGCGTACAGCCTTAGCTGTTCCCCTGTCCCATGCTCTACTCCGTGTTCGCGAAGGCCAGATGGTAACAAGGCTAACAGTCCTTGATATCCTTTCGCGAGCGCTAATTAAACATTCTTGAAAAATTGCCGACGGTCTGTTACCAGTGATTATTAGGTTATGTAACGATGTATAAGTGTTTCGACAGTTTTATACCACGGGTACATGGCATAATTACTATGATGTAAGCATTTGTGTTTTGCGTTTGGTGATATGTATAAATAAGCCGATGGAAAACAGAACACCCGTGGGAAAGCGACATTTTAGCTGTGTGGCAGTGAGAGAAACCGACAGTTTTTCGGGTAAAATAAAGTCAGAAACAACATTGCCAAACCCTTACAGATATATCATCTAAAGGTTATCTCCTGGTCGGTTCCTTCTGCCGATAAACTTAAAAAAAAACAACCCAACTATCTCCATAATAGTTAGCTCTTTCCATGATCCACTGCTCTACGAATCGGGGATCATGGACAAGGACTTACCCTAATACTGTGCGAGTATTAACAATTCAGATGCAGCGAACGCTTGTAATGCCACCTGCTCTACTTGCCTTTAGTCAGGGAGCCAGGGACCAGCCGTAGCTACGGCCTTTGAGCAAGAGTAAGGAGTCCTTCATGTGCCACAGCCTCCAGGACACGGGACCGACGGTTTAGCTGGCGTCTCACCAAAAAGGACCGCGCTCATTTAGTAGCCTATTTCGACAAGAAAGAGGGACTGGGACCTATTCGAACTAGCTCTACACGAGCTCCAGGCCATGGCTTGAGAAAAATGACAGATAACAAGCTAAATTTCAAGCTGATATATTCCGGTCTAATGGTCTTAATGAAATATCAGATGGGTCACTATATGAATTGATTTTGGTCCCTAGTACATCGAAAAACGCTCTTAAGTTTTTCCATTCACGCAAAAGCGTGCTTTTTTTGAAGCATTGTTCTATTTTCACAACTGCTGTCAACACCACCTTCCTCGAAGAGAGCAATGAAGCGAGTATTGATGGAACCGTTCATATGATCGTTAACATATCTAGCTTAGAGTATTTCAACAATTGCGTAACAAAGAAGTACCTAACAGCTTTAACGTGTGTTGAGATTATGGCTCTATATACCCTAGCTATTAGCTTTGATGCTGCTTTCTGTATATTCCATCACCAGGACATCCCGTACTAAACGAAGTGTCAACTCGAATTTTCCCAATTAACCCGGAGGGAGTTGTTCATTATCATATTTCGTGTTTCGGTGAAGCCGCAGCACAGGATTGCTTGCCACTACAAAATGTATAAGGGTACAGAAAACGAGACAATGGTCCTTACACCTAGAATCTAAATCCAATTTCTAAACATGCACAAGTCCACTAGGCTGTCATTTGATACTCCTGATATAAAAAGAACTGAATCTGCTAGTAATACATGACTATCAGATCCCACTCTTCTCAGTAAACAGAAGTAAACGCTGTAGATATTAGCAGCCTCCAGTGCTAAACACAGGGAGCCTTTGAAGTCCACCTTCTAATTCTATTTATACAGCTCTGAGCAGAATTGACAGGTGAAATATACCCAATCTCGGAAGTAAATGTATCCACCCTGTTAAAAGATAACTTATTTCGGAATCTTCACTGACATATCATTGAACACAATTATCAAATGCATAGCAGCTGTAAAAATCATGTTTATACTTTCATGTATTTTCTTAAACATAAACTAAAATTTTTAAAGTACATGTAACAAATATCAAATTGTTGACCAGATTAGTTCCTTTAACTGGAACACCAATGACATCCTCCTGACCTAGAATGACTACTTTGGGTAATGATTGTAGCGGACCAGGTAGTACCCACAACAATCAGGAAGACATTTCTTTGGAAGAATTTTGCACTTTTGTGTGAGTTTACACGTTTTGATCAAACTTCTTCAAAAAACAAGAAAAAGAAAGTTTGATTCGTTATCATTTCCCATTTGTCACCTATTACATATTTCATGAAAGTGATAGCCTTTCCGTAACTTACCAGTTATTTGTATTTCAAACGTAGTAATGATTTCGCACATTCTCCGGATGTTCTCCCACTCAACGCTTTAAGTTTCTGCTACAATAAAAAACACATGCTATTAATGGACATGGAATCATTGATGATTGAAACGCAATCGTCAATGCAAAAGAAATGTGCAGGAAAAACCAGTACATCTAAATAAATAATATAAAAAAACCTAATACTGTACAGTATGATGCACAGTAAATAGTATTCGTACACAATGGCGCGCGTTTACATCCGTACTAATATAGCGGTCTAATGTGATAACCGCAAGGCAATTCGAAACTTATTCTATAAATTTTGTTATTCAGTGTCACAACTGGTGTTATTGGTCGTCGCCATGAGCTAAACAAATCGATAAAGCAAACCCCTACTTGTCTGAAACTGTGGGGGTAATACTCAGATTACCCATATGACGAGTTTAACAAGGGCCCATGGCCCACACTCGCTCAACTGAGCATGCTTCACTAAAGCAGAAGCAGTAGCAGCCAACTTTACAATCACCTTGTGTCGGCCCCACCAACCTCGAAGGGGGGGGGCATTTATCACAACTCTAATCTCACTCCATATACGGAAGCTTTTAGTAATATCCACTCGTCTGGTTGCAATGAAGAAATTTATAAAAAGAATTTCCCTAGATATTATGCCAATGTAAAACTATTGATCTATGTAGCCCCACATTACCCTGGGTCATGATTTTGAACAAACTTTATCTCTACTATATCAGGAAGCTTACTGGCCCCAGTGGTTCTATTGGAACGAGGCACTTTTTAAAAGATTTTCCCTAGAATACCTATGTAAAACTATTCCCTATTGGGGCCCCATCGTACCCCCGGTGTCATGGATTGACAACTTTAATCTCCCTATATCAGGAAGCTCTTCATAAATAATTTCAGCTTTTGCCAGTGTTCTTGTTGAGGAAGATTTTTTCAAAGATTTTTCCTATATATCATAGTGTAAAGTTTGATCCCCTATTGGGGCCCCATGTGTACCCCGGGGTTCATGATTTGACAAACTTGAATCTCCCACATATATCAGAAGCTTTCATACTGAAATTCAGCTATTCTGGCCAAGTGGTTTTTTTGAAAGAAGATGTTTTCCGTATATAATCATGTGTAAAACTTGGATCCCCTATTGGCCCCTCCGTGCCCGGGGGTCATGATTTGAACCAAACACAAATGGAATCTCACAGCTAATATCAACGAAGACGTTTCATTTTTAAATTCCAGCTTTCTCTTGCCGAGTTGGTTCTTGAGAAAGAAAAGATTTTAAAATTTTCTCCTATATGTTCATATGTAAAGATATTTGATCCTATTTTGGGCCCCATCGTACCCCCGGGGGTCGTGATTGAAACAAACTTGAATTCTCACTATATGGAAACGCTTTCATATGAATTCAGGCTTTTCTGCCAGTGGTTCTTGAAAGAGAAGATTTTTAAATGACGACCACCACATTTTTTGCATTTTGCGTTTAGTCTACCGCCTTTGATGGGGGCCTGTCATTCATTTGAACAAACTGTTGAATCCCCTTTTCACCCAAGGATAATTTGTACACTAGTTTGGTTGAATTTGGCCCAGCGTTCTTGAGAAGAAGTCGAAAATTGAAACAGTTAACCGGACAGACGGACGGCGAACTGAAGAACGACGGACAAAAGGGCGATCAGAATAGCTCC
>CAJDSM010044620.1:6393-17099 GCA_903981925.1 Ostrea lurida
TAGGAATCACTCTGTTCATGTACTGTCCGTCAGTCTGGTCTGCGCAGATTTCGTGTCCGGGCCATTAACTTCTTTGTTCTTGTGAGGTAGTCACACCATATTTAGCACTGGGTGATTATCACTATGACAATTGTGTCGCGTACTATTTGATGACATCTGTATGACCTTGAGGCAGTATTCATTCTCACAATGTTTTGGGAGACCTGTTTAACTTAGATCCAGATGCTTACGAAATAACTGAATACCACAGCTTTTACACCTCAAGGTCCATAATTAATTTAAGTTATTTCTAACACATGCAATTCTCGTTGTTGCGAGAGATCATAAAACCCTACTTTCTTTGTTCTCTTAACATGTTGTGGATTTGCTAGTAAATAGTTTTGGACCTCCCTAGACCTGGCAAAGTAGCATTATTTTCTACAAAATAGATTAGATAATATTGTATTTCAGTTCGGAAGAGATATGGTTTTTTATTGCTTTCAAAATTCATTTTAAAGTAGTGTTGTTATAGGTGTCATCCACTGAGTTATTAACGTGTAAATTAAACGAGCATTATGGTTGAGATTTTCGGTTCTTATGCGTGTGGTTCTTAAATCGTGGGGAAAATCGTATTTTTCTAACCTTATTATTCATATTTCTTGGAAAATGTAAGTGTTGTGGAAATCTATGTGTAAAAAGTGTAAAACACTAAACTAATAAACAATGAGGAAACTTGAAAAACTATGTTTTCATTTGAGAATGGAAACCTACTTTTATTGCTTCAAAAATCGTCTTGAAAATTAAGAATTTCACCCTAGTATTAGTAAGTTTCAGATAATGGCGGACGCAACCGGAGTATTGGAACTCAAAAGTCTGTGTTCTATTTTATAAAGAAATCTGTTTAATATGTGTTATGATAAAGATCTAAGAAGCAGTAAATCATCATTTACCCATGATAGTATCTCAGTCAAATGTAAACCCTTTCCTATTGACTGTGACGCACAGATACAAAAGTGTCTTGGAAGAAATAGACTTTTGGGCAAAACCGATTTGTGAAATCTTAGAAGCCAGTTGGTTCTTTTACTTATACTATTCTACTCAATGTGATCATACTTGTGTCGTGGTTGATTTGGCGAAGAATTTGTGTGTTTTAGTTATCCCTGATAATTGTGTAATTGAATACTGATCTACTATGCATGGAGGCACCTATTTATACCTAAGGAGCGCGTGCGATTTGTGCAAGTTAATAAGAAGATGGTAGGGGGAAACACAGAAGTGTTAGACAGTGGACACTATAACACCTCGAATTTCAACAGATGAAAGCCACGTTAAAGATTAAGCATGGTAAGCTTATTATCACTCTAGTCACAATTTATATGATGGGTCATAAGTCTGTTATTGTGTCAATAATTACCATATTCAACATATTATTTTTCACAATATAATTCCCCCATGTAAGTTCCTTAAGTTTCATCGAATAAAGAACAAAAACAAATATGTGCTTGTTTTAGCTTGTTTCTTTTTGAGAAATATTTTTGGTCTTTGTACATTTATATTTTTAAAATATGTTGTGTTTTTGCTCTTTTTTGTGTTTAAATAATCATACGAATAAAATCTGATGTGATATGTGAATCTCATATGTGTTGAGAGTGGAGGTATTTTTCTCTAAGATTGGCACATTTTAACGTCCCTGAACTTCATTAGCTTCTCCTCTAGGCTCGTGATGCACTGCAAAATCATCTCGGAATCATTTTTAATATCAGTTGTATGATACAAAGCATCCGTACTAGGTCATCAACTGGGATAAGTTCTCGCTTTTTGTTCAAAAATACAGTGAGTATTCTGTACCTTTAATACTTATGCTGCACTCATTGGATATGAATCAAGCTTGACATTAAAAATGGAGTCAGTCTTGTGTTTTCGAGAAGATTCTTCTACATTTTAGCAATAGTTGTAGATCAATGCTACCTCCTCTGGTCTCATGTATCTGTGAACAAAAGGGCGGAATTCTCACTATCAACTTCTCAGTGCTCAAACTTGCACAGAATTGCCCATTCTCATTATGGTCCCTCCACTCGGATAATCGTACTCTAAAACATAGTATATTTTACTTCAACAACATTGTCATGGAATAATGATAGTCAAAATATGAATTTTAAATTCTGATTTAATAGTGTGTATTTTCTCGCTCATGTTCCTTTTAGCATATACAAGCGCAAGATAATATAACATAAATAACTCAACAAATTTTATGAAGCTGGCACAGAAAGCATGTACGTACTGTTATTCCATGCGATATCTTAAAAAATCAGACAATTTAAATCCTACCCTCATCGATTGCCAGTTTACTAGATTTGGTTCTGATAAAGTATAGTATGAACTACTCAGGAGTTGATTATGTATATGGTTGAGTCTCTATTGATATGGAAGTTTTTCAAATATTGAGAGAGTTTGATGAATCAAACTCTTAAAATTTTATCAACTCCATGTCTATCGCTAATTTTTTCTTGAATTTATATAAACTCCTGTTTCTCAATATATGGTTTCTGGCCGACGAACTGTGTTGCGGAATTCCGTTTATATGTTCTCTAATGTGCTTATAGTAGACATTGTGATCTTGTACTGAGGACAGAAGCTTGTTCTGCAGCGTTCCAGAAACAACAACAACTTGTACATATTTCATACAAGTATTTACTGACTCAGTATAATAAAAAAAAACTTCAAAAAATTGTTAAACCCATGGGATTAAGTGTAATTCACAACAGTTTTTTAATTCCTGTGGATTTTTTCATAAGTATTTGAGAACGCTCAAGTGTATTCTTAATGTTTGAATATTGGGTTTACAAAATTTACTACAGTATAATACAAGACTGAAGATCAAATTTATAAGGAATGGTGTCAACTACAAATAAAAAGAGATCATCCAAGGAACAATTTTGCTGTTATCAAATAAAAAAAATAGTCAATTTTAGTATAGAAATTTAATTATCGTTTACAGTTTAGAAACTTCGTAATGAAGTTTCTACCAATTGAGACTGGTTAGGTGTGGTTTTGGTGATGTTATGCATTACAAATCTATTTCGCATTGACAAGACGCTGGTGCTTTATCCGTTGATAATTGGCACTCTATCATATACAATGCACCATAGTGCTGTTTCAGACATAAAGGTAATACATAATTCTTGTTACCAGAACAAAATCATATTTTACAAAATTTCTGTGTATAATTACATGTATTGCATTCTTTAATAAACATAAATAAACTTATGGTGAACAAATCGTTGTGATGTATTTAATGTAAAATATATTTTTAGTTTGGAAACCCGTTGATACCTCCCATAGATTGTTTAACTCCATTATTGTTATTCGTAGCTTTTATTATTCTATCTATATATTCATATAATTATATGTAGCATCTCTGACAATATTTATTAATACATATTGTCTTTCCATCCAATTGGTAACCAAATATTCATGGTTTTTGAGTTAGAAAGGAATATAAGCTTGAATTTCGATTGTTTGATACTCCCAATATATGATGATTGTATTATCTCATTAAAAATTCTCTCGGCTCTGATCAGATAGTATCAAGGTAATGTTATCGCTCTAATAGTCCTCATAAAATATTTCAGGAGGTGTTTGTTTTATTTAGTTGTACTCGAGAGAAGGAACCTGGATGAGCAGCGTACGTGTTTTATGTCGATTAGGTTATTGTGAGGAAAGACTCTGTTACCCAGATTCCATCTCAGACTTTACAAATAGATAGTAAACACGAACGAAGCAATCCATTACCCAATCCCCAATTAGAATTTAACAATGATGTGTCACAGAAAAGACCTGGTGAAAGTCTATATTGACACCGAATTGTGGTCAAATGGAGGCGCAAACCACAACGCATGGCGGAAAGATAACACTAATCTCATTTCCAAACGAGATCATACAATTCATTTGCAATCTGAAACATCAAATTTGTACCGTTACGTCTGATTTTTGAATCGATACCTGGAAATCCGGGGGGGGGGGGGTAGACCCACTCTATGGGTTTGAATAAAAATAAACATAATTTTAGGTTTCCAATGTGGGTGTGTGTGTGTGTGTGTGGGTGTGGGTGTGTGGGTGTGGTGGTTGTGTGCATTTAATGTTGTAAAGAGGAAGGCGAGACAAAGTGTCCCTACGACGTGCGGATAGAAGAATAACTCTTTGAAAGAGTTGGACTATCGAAAAAGCGTTTTGAAGACATGTAATATTTACGGTTGTAAATGAAAACACATGTCAAATATAGAACATATTTATATGACGGATTGGCTTAAAAAAAAAAGTTCAATATGATAGATAGTCGACTCTGCCTTTGATTTTGCAATTAAAGGATAGCCATAAAGTGGAAAAGACTAAAAAAAAAAAAAAAAAAAAAAAATTAAGAATACAATTTTTGTCGTTCTTCATTTAACAGAATGGGAG
The DNA here is from genome assembly GCA_903981925.1 of Ostrea lurida. Classification (NCBI taxonomy): domain Eukaryota; kingdom Metazoa; phylum Mollusca; class Bivalvia; order Ostreida; family Ostreidae; genus Ostrea; species Ostrea lurida. Next base: position 10,831 of record CAJDSM010044620.1, read on the forward strand.
CGCAATGATCGCACTAAATATTGAAAAATATAAAATCTATTTTACAAAATAAGTAGCATTATGTAAATAACATAAGAATATAAAAAAAAAAAAAAATCCCCGTCCCTGATATTACAAGTAAGGCTCCATCTAAGCATTGATTTAAATTGCCTTGCTGACATTTTTCAGTGGGAATGATTACACCTTTTGGTGATTTATTTCTGTAACCAATTCCTTGATTATTTATAGAACATTCTGGTAAGTATTTATTATAGATTGACATGTACTACATACAATTATTTTCACCAAACATCTAAGATAGATGTAACGATATTATTGATTAAAAAACCCTGTCCATAGCGAGTAGTTGTATAGAGTCACTGTTGAATTCAAGCAGTGAATGCAATTATGGTACTTACGAAATTGTCATATCATAATATATGTATACTGAACACGTACTGGGTCCATAACTAGTATAAAATAATCAATATTCGTACCACTTAATTTTTTTGTTTTTTAGATTATAGTATAATTAATATAATATAAGGTTTGCCTCTCTGTTCGTGGATTAATATGATTGATAATATTTACAACATGAGGGTAATAATTCTAAAATAATTAAATTTTGGTGTTTGAGAATACATTCTTTGATTGTTGAGAAAATCAGATTCGTTAACCTAGATGAAATATAAGGTTGCAGTGTAGTGCTATGATCATGTATCTCTGTTTTGTCTTATTTAGTTTTGATCACATTAGAAATGCACAATGATTCTGTCCTCAAATGGTGTTCAACATTATACTAGTCGCATGCCAGTTTCGATTTTAGGGGGTATAACTCCGCCAATGCATCTAATCAGGTACAAATATGGCCTCGAACACTTTTTTGGAAGGTCTAACTCCACTATGTTGTTCGCGGTGTTAAGTGTGACGTCTCTTGTAAGAGACTGTATATGAGTTCTGAGTCTGGAAGTATTTTGGATATTTTGGAGAGCCTAGATGGAACGTAGGTCATTGAGATGACTCGAAGTTGGTGCGTCGCGCTAACTTTAAGATCCACACTGTTACGTTGCAGGTTCAATATAATCGCTCTAGTGAGTCATTATCTAAGTCAAATCCATTAATGTATTGATATGGAGGTACCAGTTGATTGATTTGAGCTTGGGCTGCTCGGTCCCAGAGATACACTACCTTCTTGTAATGCGTTCCTCTTCCATTTGTTTAATATGTTGGTTTTCCAATTAAGTCGTAGCTATTCAGCTGATGCGGACAGACGAAATTGACCATCCACTTTCTGCCTTGGGCTGCTTAGATTGTGTGAAGAACGCCGATGAAACGCCCGAGAAAATAATGCGTGCCACATAGTTTTTTTTTCTCCCCGATTTTTTTTGTGGGGGGTGGACCCCCCCCCCCTTCGCATTTTTTTGTCCCAAAAACAATTGGTAGCTTGTGGATATGACTTCCCAGTGAGCACCACCCTGCGAATAATCAATAGCAAATCTACGTAGAGAAACACAATTTACTGCGCGGAATAATTATGATTTTCATTACTCGTTTTTGATATCCAACGTCTTATCATGGCATGATAGTTTGCATCCTACAATGCACGCACCTCCGAGATTTTTAGTCAAGGTTTCGCATTCCTTTTTTGATCTTTTTTTCCATCAAAGTTAATTACTCCAAGATACTGTGTTAGAGCATGTTCTCATAGTTCAAATGCGATAATTCTCCTATTCCTACACTATATAATGTTATAACTAATACTTACTTTGTGTGGTTCGTTTTTTCTTTAATGTAACAATTTTTGAATTTGTTCGGGTTATTTGGAGGCGCCCATTTCTCTTACACCAAGCGTTCAACAGCTATCAGTGTGTCCTGTGACCAGTTTCAGTTGGAGATTCAAAGCGAATATAATATTGCATACATTAAGATACTCAGATTATAATGTCGATTTGGACTCCTTTGTTAAGGGCTTTTACCGTGAACAGCCTAGATCGTTTATAATGAGAGCTGCAACAAGTGGGTTGAGTTAGATTTGTCGCCGCTGCCTAACTCCTGGTAGTGGCAACCAAACCATTGTTCCAACGTGAGATCCCTCGCCTAACGCAGCTACAAGATTGTCGTAGTTTTCTGTTTATAACGACTTTGATTGCATTGATAACGAAGATCTAATCATCAAGATTTACCCATCTAGGCATAAAGTTTCTCGTGAGTGCTGGAGATTCAAGGGACAGAACATACCAAGACCGGATAAATCCGTCACAGCCAAAGGCAAGTTTTGTAGTGTAAGGCTGCCTAAAGTTAATTCTTTACGGGGGTACCGTCACCTCAAAAATCAAAAACCTATGAGGGAGGAGAGGAAAAATAAACAAACAAAATTTTAACACGTGTATCTATAGAAAATCACCCTATTCAATCAAACCAAAATTTCTCTAACGCACAAAACCTCTTTATTCCAACGAATCAAACTTTTTTGCAAGTCATAGTAAATACTCCACAAAACTAGAACATTTCGTGATTCGTGGGGTCACACTGTTTAATGTAACACGTGGTCCAAGCATGATCTATTCTTCGAAGATTATTTTTTGCTCGTGACAGAAGGTTCTTGATATCTCTAGATACGCCGACTGTCTTAATTTGTTTAGTCGCACATAGTAAGTTTTTAGCCAGTACAGACAAGCTTGTAAAAACTTGAATTACACTCTATAGTTTCAAGGGTTTCTGGATGCTGAAAAGTATGATATCTTACGACTCTAAATCTGGACAGTATTAATGCCTTCGACCAACATAGATGGATGTAATGTGGTAGTAAAGTACAACAAATCTGTATAACAATAGGATACACAATTCTTATGTCATTTATTTATTTATTTTCATAATTTTTTTATTCGCATGTTTTAATTTTTAACGGAAAATTGAATTTCATGTGAATCTTATTTAAATATAGCAGTACTATAGGGGATTATCCATCTTATGTTATTGCTGTTTATAGAAGTTTTATTGTATTCTGTTTCTATTACGTTCTTCCTGACATAGAAAAGTACTACAAATCAAATATTTTAATGCTATTTATCTTTCACAAGTCATCAGTGCCTCTCTTGAAATCGATAGTATTCTTTGTGTAATAATGGGTGGGCTTTTTTTCAAACAATAAACTTCACATTCTGATATACAACTGTAGTTTGGTCAGAATCTTTACCAAGAACGCGCTACTCAAATAGAAAAGTGAAATTTCACTTTCACATTATCATTTGATGATGCACAAAAAGTACAAATTGGAAAAAAAAAACTAATCGCAATAAGAGCCACTACTAGAAAAATATTTTTTAAATGTTTAGTGTGCAGAAATTCGTGGCAATGAAGAGTTTTATCTTTCCTCATAAAATGATGCATAGGTGCAATACCCACGTTTGGTTGTTTTTGCAAGAAAGGGTACATTTGGCATATTTCTTTCCTCTAGAAGGCAATACTTCTTTCCGGATAAATTGAGAAACGATAGAAGACATAAAAATTACACGCGGCAACGTCAAGACGTAGCAAATTATACGCTCCTCGTTCATGGCCCCATCGACAGTTTAGTAAAAACCATTATGTACATCTTATGACCGTATTTTATCTAGTTGACCTGGCTCTAATGGTCATGACACATCCTGATTCTATGAGGCCAATAAATCCTGTGTGTTATATAGTATTTAATTGAGATCCCTGCAGTCATATGAGACAAGTTATTGTGCTTCTCGCGACGACATGTTAAAACCACTATGTGCAATATAGGTCTTGGACCCTGACCTTGACATAGGTCATAACACTTCCTTGGTCAGCCACAACACTTCTGTGAATCCTATTCTATGTGCCAACTATGCACCAGTGAAAGACTTATGGTCTGGACAAGGTTTAAAACCACTAGTGCATTTTGCGACCTTGAAATTTGACCAGGACCTTATGTTCTCCAGTGTTCATGACACGTTCTTGGATCTTTAGACCATAACAGTTCTGTGAATTATATTATTCCAATCCTGCAACTCAGGTGAAAAATTATGGTCCGGACAGGTTAAAACACGATGTGCATTTTGGAACCTTGACCTTTGACTTGGATGCACAAGGATACAGGTCATGACTATTCTTGTGTCTATTTGTACTAAAACAATTCGTTGGAAATATTATGCCAAATTCCTATGCATCAGTCAAAAGTATGGCTCCGTCGACATATGTTTATAAAACCATTAAGTGTGTAGTCGACCTTAGACGCCTCTTGTGAACCAATAACCTTGGATCAAGGTCATTGAAACACTTTGTTGTGCGTTCAGAAGGCATATCTGTGAAACTATTATTTAAAAGTCTACACAAGAGGATTCAGCAGTCTATAGGCCCGGACACAAATCGATTTGCCCAATGTGTGTTAAAAGCCTGTAATAGTTGATATATGTGACCTTGACCTTTGAACCATATACTGTGAAGAAACAAGGTGCATGGATCAACTTCCTTTAGGTCATCGCAGACGGCAAATTAACACTCTGTTTGAACCTAATATATTTTTTAAAACTTCTTACAGAAAAGAGTTTAGCATTATCATCAGAGTTAATTTGCTCCGGGACCAAACTATTATTTTGGCCCTAATATCGTTACAAACTTAATTTTATTGTCTTATTTAAGTGAACCTTGACCTTATGACTCCAAATAACCTTGTGGATCGCAAGGTCAATGACACTTTCCTTTTAGGTTCACACGGGCACAATTCTGATGAATAACCATATATTTTAAATCTAACTCAAAGAGGATCAGGAGTTAGGCCCGGACAAAACGATTTGCCCATGTTAAAGAACGTACTTCTGGTGATTATAGTGACTTTGACCGTTTGGACCAATAACCTTGTGAATCATGCGGTCATGACACTTCCTTAGTCCAGTTTACCGCAAATCATATTCTGTGATACAATACTATATTTATAAAGCTCTTATTTTGTGAGGTTTATCTCAGGAAGTGTTAGGTGTACCTGCGACCCAACTACCCCTTCCTCCTGCTACCCATATTATGTGTATGTGACTTGACCTTTGACCAATAACCTTCGGATCAACGGTTCATGACACTTCCTAGGTCAGGTGCAACAATTCTGTGAAATCATTATTTAACTCCAAAGAGGATCAGTGACGTTAGGGCCCGGCAACTATTTGCCAATGTTTAACACTATTATGTGTATAGTGACCTTGACCTTTTTCGACCAATAAACCTCATGGATCAAGGTCATGACACTTTCCTAGGGTCCAGGGCAACAATTCTGTGAAATATTACTTTAACATCTACAAAGAGGATCAGTAGTGAGGCCCGGAACAAACTATTTGCCAATGTTAAAACTATTATGTGTATTAGTGACCTGGACTTCTGACCAATACCTGGATCAAGGTCATGACACTCCTTAGGTCCAGGAAATTCTGTGAAAATATTATTTAAATCTACAAAGAGGATCATGGAGTTAGGGCCCGGACAAACTATTTTGCAATGTTTTAAATATTATGTTATGTGACCTTGACTTTTACCAATAACCTTGATCACGTTCATGACCACTTCCTTTTAGGTCCAGGGCAACACATCTGTCGAAAATATTTATTCAAACTAACAAAGGCAGGATCAGAGTTAGGGACCGGGACAAACTATTTGCAATGTTTAAACTATCTATGTGTAAGTGACCTTGACCTTTGACCAATACCTTGGATCAAGGTCATGACACTTCCTTAGGCCCAGGGCAACAATTTCTTGTTGAATATTATTTCAGATCTACAAAAGAGGTTCAGCGGAGCTATGCCCGGACAAGCTATTCGGACGGACGCCGACGTAACGGACAACGCCTAACATTAATACGTCCGTCTTGAAACGGGGCGTATAAAAAGAGACAAAATATGCCATTACTAATGGAAGAAACTATACTTTTACAGAATTTTTAGGCAACTATTATAGACCATAAAGCATGGTTAATTTGTATGCATTATTTGGGCTTATGAATGAGCAGTTATAATAAAATAAATTGCATACTGTAATAGATCATTAATGTTGTCAACATTAACATATGTAACATTAGTAGGATAAATACATTTAAAAGAATCTGAAGAAAAAGAAAAGCATACATGTATGCATGTAACACATGTACATGTATTCCCTTTAGAGAAGTGGACAGGCATAGCCTACATCCACTTCTCTTCGCAAACCTTCATGTTTTGATTCTGAAAAACGTGTAAATATCGGAACCGGAGACGGTTTACACTTCGATCGACTTTTCAACTGAAATATGCCTGGATTTA
>CAJDSM010044627.1:0-11060 GCA_903981925.1 Ostrea lurida
ATACAGCTTTATAGAATGTGGTGTTGCTCAAGTCAGTTCCCGACAAGGAAGCTACAGGCACACATGAACACAGCCTGGTGAAAACCCTTACAAATGTGGTGTCGTGAAAAAGCAATTCCTCACATAGAGTCTTTACAGAGACACAAATATAACTATTACTGTGAGAGAGCCTCTACAAATGTGATACTGTGGAAAGGCGTTCTACTTATAATGGAGACTTGCCGTAGACACACCAGGACACATTCTGAATGCTAAGACCTTTAATGTGATATTTGTGGGAAAGCATTCCGTGAGAAATAGAAAAGTAAACCATTCACCAGGAAAATAATACCGTCGGATAGACCCTATAAGGTTGTGAGGTGTGGCGGAGGCTTCAGTGAGACGGAGCAATGCGAAGCAACATGAAGATACAGTGCTGTTGATAAGCCTATAATGTGATGTCTGTAACAATGCTTTCCCTATACTAAATACTGTTACAGAGAACATAAAGAGTACTACATGCATCCTATTTTTATAAACCTCATAATGTAATGTCTGTGGAAAGGCATGCAGCCGTACGGGGAACATTAAGCAGACACATTGACGATACATACTGGGTGATGAACCTTATCATGTTGATGTCTGTGGGAAGCGTTCAATCGATCCGGAACATTACAAAAACACAGAGAAGTAACTCCAGTGAGAAACTCATATCATGTGATGCGTGTGGGAGGCTTCGCATCAGTCAACATTCTTAACAATACGAGAATACACAGCTGGTGAAAACACATATCTAATGTGATGTCTGTGGGAAGCATTTAGTGACAAGGTACACTTAATAGATACACATGGAAGAACTCACACGGATAACCTATAAATGTGATGTCTGTGAAGGAGAGGAATTCACTCGTATAGGAAGCTTATCAAGCACATCAGAGACGCATACTGGTGATGAGACCTTTTAAATGTGAATGTTGTGAGGCTTTTATAGAAGTGATACTCGTAGCCAGAACCTCACATACTGGTGAAAAACCCTAGTAATGGATATTTGTGGGAAGGATGTCAATCAAAAGGAAGCGTACAGATACACATGAGGACAGCATGTGGTATAAAAGAGCCTTATAAATGTAGATAGCTTACTAACTTTATCAATGAATGGCGTAATGGAAACACTTCTTTCATAATGAGCATTCTTTTTTATATCAAAGCATCCATTTTCTATGTTCATGTATAATATATTATATTCTAATAGTGCTTGAAATCACCGCTATATATTCTCCTAATTCCGATCATCACTTGTGTTTTAGGAACATCCATCGCACATAAATTCTTACGACCAACCTGAAAAAAAATTATGGAATAACTACTTCTCATTTGGATGTGCGACTCGTTAATGCTCGATTTAACGTGCAAACTGATTTTACCGGCGATCACTGGAGGTTGAGTCCACATTTTTTATTCATCTTGAACACCACTCGGAGTATCTAAATATGCAACACAGGTCAAAATTTGACACAGTCTACTAGTAAAAATGTGATTTAAAAACATTTAAAAGATTTTATGATTTGAATTCCTTCTTTGTGGCCCATTGGTACCCCCAGGGGAGTCCGTGAAATTTGACCAAACTATAATCTCCACTATATCAGAAGCTTCATCTAATTTCAGCTTTTTGGCCCAGTGGCTGTCCTTGATCAGAAGGATTTTAAAGTGACATTAACGTATTTTTGCATTTGGTGATTATAATCTTCCCTTTGATAGGGCGGTCCTTCATTTGAAAACTGAATCCTCTTCTAATACAAGAAGTGAATTTGTACCTAGTTTGGTTGAATGTGGCCAGTGTTCTGAGAGAAGTCAAAATGTGAAAAGTTAACAGACGGAACAGATCAGACGATGCGAGCAAACCCCGCAAATCAGAAAAGCTCACTTGAACTTTGCTAAAAATAGGGTAGGTGATTAAAAAACTTTCTTCTCAACAACCTAAAGAAAATTAAAAAGTACACGAAAGATCTGGATCATCGAGAGTATGTTCGAAGTTTTGTTCAAATGACATGGACCCCCAGAGGGAGGGGTGGACCCATTGCAAAAGGATAAGAATGTTACATTTGCTGTCATATAGGGGAATCTTTTATTTGCTCAGAACTTTATATATGTATCAAGGGCTTTCCACATGTCACATCACAGAAGACATTTTTTGATGCATGGTGTGTGATCTGTACCTTTGTCCTGGCCGTTTGATCTTTTAAGGAAAAGGTTACATATATCAGCTACATGTATCATTGTTACTGCAAAGAATCCGTTGCATAAGACTTATAATTTTTTATAAACTCTTAGATGAGGAGGTAATTTGATGTTAGAAACTGACGAACTCCATGTTTAGTGTCAGTGAGCTACCATTCTTGTATGTTTTAGACGCGAATTGCTATAAAATGCACAAAGAGTAGATTATAATGACTTCCACGAATTAAACAATTTGTATTTTAGATGCCTATGAGTGTTCCATTTGATTATATCCGTTGGGTAAATATACTTTTCAGACTTTGTAATTGTTTGGTATTGCAAGTACACGTGAATGTCGGGATTGTTGGCAGCCATGCGAAAATATTAAAACTTTTCAGTAAACAGAAACTATTGTTCCGTTTTATTTTGATACGTTGCGAACTCTGGGTTTCAAAACGCACTATATTAACTTGAATTGACAGTGTCGAAATTGGTTGATCTATTTATTCGTTGTCACCAGACATCTATTTTATTTATGCCATCATTACAGTTGGAGAGGTTTAAGTTTAGACAAGACAAAGATATCCTCGGTCTTATGGATTAGGAAGAAAAGGGGCAAAAGAAACTACTCGATTAAGCACGTCGTTCCGTTGCGTTATGCCTTACTTGCCCGTGATCGATTGTCGGTTATTGACGAACAATATCAAAAGTGTGTTCTCTGCCCGTGGCAAGAAAAAAATCCGGTTTCCCTGCTAATACATTGATTGACCTGGTAAATAACGAATCTGTAACGTTGTGAACAGAGTCATATGGAGGCAATTCTTTACCCCCACCTTAGTCTTCACTCATTTTGCTTACGTCAGCCAACAATTGACGGTCGCATCACACATCCGCACAAGCTTACCTGTTCATTGAAGAAGTTTAACAAGTATTAGTATAGATATCTAAGTACCACACTTGGATATTTTCAACACCCAGAATACTATGCTGAAGGCTATTTATGGATTTTGCTCCTCACAGGCTCTGAACGCACCGCGTATTAAGGATATCCCGTTCATCATTTGAACGGGAAAATGCTCCTATTATCCCTCTGTTGTTTAAGAAACCAGAAGTGTAAATAAGTTTCATAGACTCATGAAATTGTAGCTGTTTCCAGCTGTATTAAAGCTAGTACAACATTGCTTTGTTGTAAAAGTACTATTTATTAATGCTTTTAAATGAACTAGGTTTGCTTCAACGATCTGGAATCCTACTCAGCTCTAATAGCAATTTTCACGAAACGATGAATCTCAAAATTACTTTCTGTTTTAAATACTTTCAATATTCCGAAGAATCCGGATCAATTTGAATTTTACCATACCTGTTATGGATTCCGAATTGGCATAAAAACCCTCAAACAAAGATACACGCTGGCTCGAGCTAAGGTGCTCTACAGCCTCTTCTTCTACTTTTGACTATACTACTATAACTATCAAAGATTCTCTTCAGAGATACGTGTTCCCTACATATTCCAGAAGTGGTGTCATCAGATGTGGATTCTTAAAAACTCCAGAAGAGCTTTTGGATACCTAAAATACTAAAATTCAACAAATTGACTGCATCAAAACGTATGTGTGTCCACACTTACAACGATCCCACAATAATTAAAAATCTAGGCTTTTGCCAGATTATTAATGATATTGCTTTTTAAACAAAAACCGAAGCAACCCGAAAATATCGAATTTCTAGTCCGTTGGGAAACAAGACACATATTTTGTAGAAAACTCTATTGCCCCCACACAAGTACTTCTGAAGTAGATATTAAAACATGCTTGGTTTCTTATAGAATATATTTATGTAGTACTTTGGAGACCAGGTCTTCCAACAATCCGTAGATTCCGTATGGGCACTAAATTGTGCCCCGGTATTGCAGACTGAATTTTATATTCATATGAGCAAATTGTACAGAACGTTACGGATAAAACACAAAAAACTTGCCGTTCCTTCAAACCTTACATAAGGATATAGAAATGTGTTATCATCAACAATCGTATTGTTCACAACTTATGTCAATTTGATATATCCCCGAGAACCGACATAAAGGAACCACAGACATTCTGACATCTCTGCATATACTTTGATATTTTACTAACATTGACTCTAATCGCAGACTGACAACTACTTATATGATAAGCGTGAATAACTTTAACTTTGCAATCGCAACTTTCCCTTTCTATGTAGTAATATATCCACCTGATCACCTGCTTATGGTGTTGTATATCTCCCAGGTTGTTTCGATAGCAAGAGCATGCTATGCGTATGCGGACTTTTTAAAGCGCGGACAACTACTAACAAAAAAGTTAATGGCTGCAGGGTTATAACGAACTCGTTTAAAGTCATCCATTCTCGCAAGATTCTACGCGTCGCTATACCATGACCTGTTTGCGATTACAAAATTTCACTACGTCATATGGTGACTGATTTTTCATACGTTTGTTAGACTGTACATTTTCCTACTAGCGCATTTGATACGGTAATCCCGTCTTACTTTTATTTCGACTAAGGGCTCACGGCGTACGTGTGACCGGTCACGCAGAGAGCTTTACTCCTCCATGGCACCTGATCCTGCCTTTCGCTTTTGTCGGTGGTCGTGGTTGCCCACACCGATTGTATATGTTTTTTGGATTATGATTACTTTGACACATGTTAACTGGTCGCCTTTTGTATAGTACTCCTTCCGAAGCTTGCCGCCGTTCTTAAGCTGAAATTCACTAATAAAGGAATGATGTCGTTTAAACATAAGCAACATTTCTCGTCATAGAAAAAGTCTCAGTGGCCTGTATCCCTGCATATTCAATCAAGCTCCACCCTGCATTTCCTTCAAATATAACTTCCACGATTTGCATCCAAAGGTGTTTAACTACAGACAATCCTGCAGTGCCTCAGATTTATTGACCAAATTATGACTTAATCCTACCCCTTGCTTCTTCCTTCTTTAAACTATAGCCAGCTGGACCATTGCCATTACGAGTGTGTACAGCATGTAAATAAGTTGAAATAGTAAGAATCAAGATCACTTATTTCAAAATGTCCAAAGATTCAGAGAAACCTCGGTCAGTATTTGGCGACAAAACTCAAATCTCTAATTATTGACATTACTGTCGAAGATTAACTGCCAGACGCTGCGTCCAAATATGAAAAAGAACTTGATACCATTTCAGAATGGGCATATAAAGTAATAGTTGAAATCCCGTTATTGAGGACATATATCATACCAAAGCCGTACCTCTATCCTCTCGTGTTTCGTAAACCGAAGTGAATCAATATTAGATAGGTTACATGGGAAATATGTTCGGCTCCAGCTGACAAAGCTTCTGACAGGTATTGTTTTGTCTGTAAGGCTCATTCTAGTCAAGCTGCATTTTAAAGTGAACTTGGTAATAACTCCACATTGTTAATCGTTCCTTACACCCTACTGTCTCTTTCAAGAAGACGATATTCTTCAATCTTGCTTTCCTTTTAAACACATTTAATGTCCAGTCAATGGACGGAAGAGTTTAATCTTACCTACCGTACTGTACTGGATTCCAAACTTCATACTTCAAGATATCAGATATATTGGCTGATCAGTAAATGTCCCACCAAGCCCCTGTCTTACTCCCTCACAAAATATTGACAGCTGTTCAAGAGCAACTTCAGAAAGATTATTGAAAACTACATATGCCAGGAAGTCGTGTGATAACCAAATGTGGATTCTAATAACAATCTAAAGGACAACTTCTAGTAATTGAAATTCCAGAACCTCAACCATATCAACAACATCAAACATAGTGACTTTTCAACAGCACTTTACACGACCATCGCAACGATAAAATAAAGACAAGACATTTGTAACATTATAGACAGTGCTCTTAACAAAATTGGAAAAAGGAAATTACTTATTGAGTGACACCAAGTCCAAAAATTATTTAGTGTTAACTCACTCCGATTCTACACACAAGTACTGCTGAAGTTGATATTAAACAATGCTGAGATTCCTCATTGACAATAGTTTTTGTAGTTTTGGCAATCAGGGTCTTCCCAACCAGCTGTTGGAATTCCAGGATCAGGTGCCATGGAGGAAGTAAGCATATCCTAGCGTGCAATAGAAGTTGAAGACCGTCTAGAATAAAAAAAATCGGAAGGGCTACATTATGGCATGCTAGCTATCCTCAGAGGACTGACCGGTCACAGCTCCCCATGAGCCCGTGTCGTCCCGAAATAAGTAAACCGGGATACCCGAAGTCAAAATCTAATGGAAAATGACAGTTCGAAAAACAAAGGGTATGAAACAAATTCAGTCAACATATGACTTAGTGAATAATTTGTAATCGCAAACAAAGTCATTATAGCGACCGTAGAATTGCGAAATGATGACTTTAAACGAATTCGTTAAACCCTGCAGCATCAACTTTTTTTGTTAGTAGTGTGCCTCGCTTTAAAAAGTCCTCAATACGTCATAAGCATGCTCTTCTGCGTATCGAATCAACTGGAGATATACACACATAAGCGGTGATATGGTATATTAACTACAATAGAAAGGGAAAGTGACGATGTGCAAAGTTAAAATCATCACGCTATATATATGTAGTTTCAGTCCTGCCATTAGAGTCAATCGTTAGAGTAAAAGTATCCAAATATGAAGGCAGATATGTCAGAATCTGTGGTGTCCTTTATATCGAGTTCTTTCGGATATTATCAAATGGACATTAATTGTGAAAATTATGATTGTTAATTGATAACAACATCATCTATATACCTATATGTAAGTTGAAGACAGCGGCATTTTTTTTTTTTTGTTGTTTTTTCCGTATCACATTCTGTACAAATCCTCTCATTAGGCTGCGAGATATGATCACTGTTCGTTATCGTTTGCTTTACATGATATTAAAAATAAGTTCTGTCCAGAATAAGGGGGCACAATGAGTGTCCATAAGGAATACCTACGGATTGTTGGAAGCCTGGTCTCCAAAGACACATACATATTATCTATAGAGAAACCAAGCATGCTCTTAATATCTACTTCAGAGTAACATGTACTTGTATGGGCAATCAGAGTGTTTTCTAAAAAAATGTGTCTTGTTTCCCAACGACTAGAAATCGTATTTTCGGGTGCCGTTTTGTTTAAACAAGCAATTATCTATAATCTGAAACATTGATTTTAATTTATCGTAAGGATCGTTGGTGTAAAGTGTGGAGAAATCATACGTTTTGATGCAGTCAATTGTTTTGAAAATTCTCAGTCGTGATTTAGGTTATCCAAAAGCCTTTACGAGCTTTTAAGGTTTTCATAGCCATTGTTGAAGCCGTTTTCTCCACACTGATCTGCAGGATTTATTCTTTACCTGATTCAGGACTATGGGCTCACGCCGGGTGTGACGCTCCTAACAGCGGAGCTTACTCTCTCCATAGGCACACATGAATACCCCCACCCGTCCTTGGTGGTGTCCAGCGGGTCTGCGTGATTGCCGAACTATTGTTTTTGTATCAATTGTTAAGGACTTACGAGATTGTGATCACTGTTCGTTATCTTTGCCTTTACATTCATGATCGAAAAATTTAATGAAGTACATTAAGCATGTAACTTTTCCAAAATCATAAAATATTTTGTAAGTATCCCTTGTTAAGGCATTTTTATTTATAAAATAAATTACATGTGCATGATTGCATTTTCTAAAGTCTTGATTTCCCCCGTCGGTGTCCTAATGCCGTGAAGCTATATAAGTGCCAAACACGATGATTTTGATTTGAAATTAACAAACTTTCTTGAAAAATAATTCAATAAAGTAGTCAACATATTCCGGAAAGCCACTTCTCAATTTTCCGTTTCCGATGCTGGAATTAGTTACCCTTGTTACATATCCGTTGCTTTCCGAAGTGAAAAAGTGCAATTTATGTGATTTTCAAAAATTGTTATCGGCTGCAGGGCCGATCTATTTGTGATTGTGCTCCAAAGTGCGCATGGGGAATTAAAGGGGGAAGTGTTTAGTGTTTCAAGAAATTGAATTTATCAATAATATTTGTAAAAGTTCTGAATAAATTAGAGTTTCAGAAATATGTATAAATCAAAATATGAATAACTGTTATCAATGCGTTTAATTATTATTCAACGAATATTATGAATTCACAACTTTAAACGAAGTACTCCCCCAAGTGGCAGTGTGTAAAATATAGAAGCAATTCATTATGGGGCTTCTAGATATTAATTCTATAAATTGATAGATAATAAGGTATTTTGGTTTGAACATGCGGCGACTTCAAATATTTTAAATTTTGTATATTTTAATTGCTGCTTTGCGTTAAATTTTAATAAGTATTCCCATTCTGCAATTTTTCTTGATGTTTACATCTTACTTAGTCAAGTTTTGCAATGTTTATGCTTGACGTTATGTTTTTGCGTCACAGTATTATGACGACACAATCGAAAGCTTTCCATCTCGTTAGGCCTAATGCGCATTTACTCAGTAAAACAGTTGCATTAGAATTCGTAATCCATGACATTCAGTATGATATAATGAATAATGTCTGCACGATCGAGAGGGTTACAGTGGAAATAGTCGCCCCTTGAAAACCATTGTTGACCTCGGCTAACGCCTCGGTCAACGATGGTTTTCTCGGGATGACAATTTCCACTGTAACCCTCTCTTGCAGTCATTATTTATATAATGTTGGTCATTTCTGTATGTTTATTTGGAAATAGAATATATTTAGAAATTTTAATTTTAGCGGCCGATTTGATGCTTTGCATCAAAATTATCTAGTTGAAATGTTTATAATGGATTAAATGGGGATCTCCAGCTTCAAAACTATTCAAAATATGCTGAAATTACCAAAAATAATGATTTAAACTGCTTAGTAAAAATGGTTGTGTCATACGTTACTCATCCTAGAATAGTTGCATCCTACGTTACATCCAAATAATAATTATAATAATAATAATTAATAACATGGTTTTGGTGGATCATTCATTCAATGTTTTGAATGAAAGTACGTAACAAAGTATTTCTCTTTTTGAATCAATTTTAATACTATCTCTGGAGATCAAAAGAACAAAAGTTATATAAGAATTTTTTTTCATTTGTTATAAAGTGAAGCGTAGCACAGCTCATCCCCTTACATACCCTGCAGATCCTGACACATATAACAATAAAATATCCAACTAATGTGGCGGATTGGCAAGGAAATATGGCGGACCTGAAGTATGAATTCATGTCAGCTTTAAGGGTAACCTAATTCTAATCGGGATCGTAATTCAATCCGTGGAAATATGTCGCAGGGACTCGGTAAACAGGTAAATTTGCTGCTTGGTACGATAGTGACGATACCTTGTGTTTTTTCTTAGTTTGATTATAAGGTGCCCGTGCATAGGAGTGACTGATGGACTAGCCTGGTCCCCTGACTACAGGCAGTAGACTAATAGCACTATGAGTAGAGCCAGTAACCTGGTCCCCTGACTACAGGCAGTAGACTGATAGCAGTACAGTCAGTATGCTTGTCCCCTGGCTCCCTGACGAAAAGCAATAGAGCCAGGTGTATTATAAGCGTTCCTGTCTTCTGATTGAACAGTGATTGGTTGATACTTGCACAGCATAAGCCATTATGTGATAGATTTCTAGATTAGATTAGTAAGAGTTTGGCAATGTTGTTTCGTGACTTTATTTTCCCCAAGACACTTCAGTCTCCATTGCATACTTGCATCCACAGCAAAATGTCATCATTTTCCATTGCGACTTTGGTCTTTCGTTTTCCATCACTTACATTTATAACAAATTAACAAACACAATGCTTATCCATAGTGATGCCACATTGAACTGTGGTATTTTCAGTTTAATTATGTTAATAAACAGTTCGAAACACTTATACTCATTATAATCCAAACAATTCCCCAGACCATCACCCAGTTGTCAACTTTCATATATCATGTATGAATCTTAAGGTGGCCCACTACATCTGGGAAAAGTTTCTCAAAACAGCACGATATGATTTAATTATGATGATATATAATAATTATACATGCGAAAAAGGTGGAAAATATGAAATTTGAATTAAAAAAACATGAATTTCAAAAATTTCTCGCACTAAATATGAACAAAAGTCCCTGGCGGATTCGAACTCGGGACCTGCGGTTTACCAAACCGATGCGTTACCTACTGAGCTATGAAGTTTGACAATAATATCGATCGAAAAAAACAATTTCACAGCCTATTTAAATTGCCATCTTGTGACGTTGTGTTATAAAGAGTACAAGCTTTGGTGTAGTGGGCTACCTTAAGCAAGCCCAAGTTATTCCTTTATACAAAAAGGATGACCCTCTATCAAAGAAAAATTACAGGCCAGTAAGTATTTACCCGCCATGAAAAGGTCATGTCTGTACAGTTGGCAGAATATTTTGATGACAGTTTCCACGATTTTTTATGTGCTTTCAGGAAAGGTCATGGATGCCAGACCACATTGCTCCGACTGCTAGAGGACTGGAAATATGCGTTAGATCAAAATCTACATGTGGCAGCTGTTTTAATGGATCTTTCGAAAGCTTTTAATTGCCTGCCACATGATACTCTTTTTTATCACACAACTGTACTGTTTTTGGGTTCATAACACGGGTTCAGAAAAACGATATGAACTCATAGCTGAGGTTCATAAAAATGCAAATTAGGTAGGTCAATCAATCTTTTGATAAGTAAAGAAAACAGCACATCAGCCTTTGAAACTGTAAAATAAAATTTCTTTGAAGGTATGTAGAGATGATTTCTTTTCTCTTGCTGAATTTGACTTTTTTTCTTTACATACGTGTTATTTTTAGAGCCTTGCTTCGCAGGCGGGCATTCGGCCCGCCCGAGCTTCGC